>VWZS01008936.1:0-188783 GCA_013397075.1 Rhabdornis inornatus
GCATTCCGCACCACTGAGTGCTGGAAGGAGAGAGAGAGAATCAGAGGTGGTCATACCAAGCTCCATCTGAGAACAACAGGAATTGGGATGGTACCTGTGGACCCTTAGCATCCACTCTCTGGCCTGACAAAAATGTTACCATTGTGTATCCTTTCCCTCCACACCTAATAATTCCTAGAACAAGGAATTATTGAACCTACTTGATCCTACTTTTCTTTAACATGTCTTGTAATAGTTTTTCCCAATTTGTTTTAAAGACTGTGAAGCAGGGCTCCAGTCCTTCTTCCCTGAGAAGAAGTACTGGGCTGACTGTGTTCTGGGGTAAGAGGAGTTCTCTGAAATACTTCTTTGGTTTAGGTTTAATGAATACTTGCTTTCTGTGCTTTCACCCCCTGCTCTATCCTTTCTTTTGTGTTTGCTTCCCCTTTTCCAGGGCATTTGGAAAAAAATTTCACTTGCTGGAAGTATTGCAATTTCTAGTTTGGTGGTGAACTCTGTCTCCGCACAAGAAAAAAAAAAAAAGTGTGGTTTTTTGTATTTTCTAGAATGTTTCTTTGTGATGTTCACATTAGCAATGCATGTATTGGTTTAAGAGTGCAATCACTACAGCAAAGTAAAATGTAGCTACTTTACGTGATGATATGACTAACAGACACTGTTATGCCACAACCTTTCAGCAAGACACAACTACTCCTCATTTGTGATGGAAAAGCTGCTATAAAATTGAAAAAGTAGTTCTCCAGTAAGAGTATGCCATGACCTGAAAGCTAACACCATATTCACAGATTAATAAAGGGTCTAGAGGGAAAAGACATATTTTTCTGCTGCTGTGTGCTTTGACTTTCACTGCGTGTGTACTGGAAGGTGAAATCTTTTGTGATCTCTTTTGGAGAAGCAGTTCAGCTGGTTTTAAGAAAGCAAAGAATAAAACCAAAACTGGTTGTGTCTATGCCTACTACTGTTTGTAAGGGAAATGTTGGGGAGGAGTGTAGTTCAATGACAGGATGTGACAGTAGACACACATGCTAAGGACAGTGCTATTAAGGTTTTTATGAGGGTTTAATATGGCTTATTTTACTTAGAGAAATACTCTGTATGAGCCTTAATTACTTAAGGACTGTGCTAATCTTAGCTCATGCAGCTTAACTCGAAATGCCCCCATACCCCACTCAGATTGTGACAAACCCCCTTCCCTCACATTCAGTGGCAGGACTGAATGGACTCAGGGATCTGGAAAACATCCTTGTCATCCAATATGGTTCTGCCTGAGAGCTTGGCTTCTAAACACCCCACAAAACAATGGAAGAATGCTCTTCTGGTGAAGATAGTGCCATCCATGCCACCTTACTGACAAAATGATTCCTTCTGCTTGTTCTTGCTACACAGGAAAAAACTTTGAACACAGAACATTCCCTACTACATTTGGAGCACAGGGATTGCAACAGCCTGGCAACCACACTGGCCCAGCAGTCCTTCTGCTGTGATTCCTAGCACAGTTTTACCTGCACCACCACCTTGTCTCAAAGTGGGGGGACCAGAATGACCAAACCCACACTGCTCTTAATAGGCCTCAGGCTTTTCACAGAGTACCATGATGGTATTCCCTATAGATGTACCTTATTCTTCAAGCATTAAGGATGGGAATTTCCCATAAAACCATCTAGAATAAGTAGAGAAAATGATAATGAATGCCTGAGTGTGCCATCCTTTTTTACAGACCTGTGGTGTTGTACCTGCCCAATAGGCCCAAGAGTGGTTCAACAAGATTGTACTATTCTAAGAAACAAAACGAGATTTCTGTAGGTGTAGAAAACCTATTTGGCTCACTTCAGAGAATTAAATATTATTTAACTCACTGTCAATCCAAGCTGTATGGAGCAAATCCATTATCACCCACAAAAGAACTCAAAAATGTTAAGTAAAATGTGTATATAGGATGGGACAGAGGAAGAAAATGGAGGAAGATGTTCCTTCAGTCTAGGCTTAAATGGTAAGACTATTCAGACAGGATTTCTTCTTTCCAAAGGTAAAGGGACCTCATGATCTGGGCGTGGGGACTCTAGTAGGGTAGGTTAGTACCATCTGTGGCTCAGGTTGCAGTGCAGACACGTACGGTTACAGGCAGAGGAATCTCCAGCAGTGCAATAGTGATGTAGGCTGCCAGCGTGACCTCGTCATTCACTCCACCCTGTAGGGAAACACAAAAGTACTTCTTGATCCCACACAGTGCCACTGGCTTTTCCCTGTGCTATATATCTACATCCTACAGGGACAAATTGTTCCTGGCCTCCTTTTCATGCTGAGTCCTTCAGAAGATGCTGCTGACTTCTTCCTGCTTCTGTGATAGCCCACATGTATTACTCCTCACTCCTTCCCACACCCCCACACTGCAAGTGCTGAAATAACTCTGCTGATGCCACAGTGACTTATGGTCAAGTTCCAGCCTGACAAAGCCCATGTGGAGCCAACCAGGAGACAGGTTACCTTCATAGCATTGTTCAGGAGCGTCCCAGAACTGCGGAAACAGCCATTCTCCTTCTGCTTTTGAGTAAGCCAGTTCAAAGCATCCTGGATGTGCTTCTCCTCTATGAAGATGTGAGGCCGGGCCTGGGTGAAGGACTTGAGGACAAAGGCTGTGAGCCTGAAAGTGACAGAGGGACCCAAGACATCCTGAGCAGGCCCTGTATCCATCAGAGGTCATAGGGACCATTTAACTTCATCTCCACCTCCATTCCAAACTCCACAGTGGCCAAGTGCAAGAGAACACTGAGGAATGAGGGGGCATAAAAAGCAGTAACAAAAAGCCAGAGGTACTGAAGTCTTACCAGGTATTTCCAACTTGCCCATAACGTGGCCCAAAGGTGCTATAAGAACCATCCCGGTGTTTGTACTTCAATTGCCTTTGATACCCTGAAGTGAAGAGTGAAAATGTATTTCAGTTGCCAAAGTGCTTTTCAAGGAGCCGTGCAAAGGAAATGCAGCAGACATGGGACACACTGTCCCCCTTTGCTATGGCACAAATGTGACCTATGCTGCTCAGTATTACAAAGGAATTTCAGGGAAACCCCCAGCTCAGACTATCTCTAT
Organism: Rhabdornis inornatus; assembly: GCA_013397075.1. NCBI lineage: Eukaryota > Metazoa > Chordata > Aves > Passeriformes > Rhabdornithidae > Rhabdornis > Rhabdornis inornatus. The sequence continues at coordinate 3,088 of VWZS01008936.1, forward strand.
TCCTGTGCTCTTCCTCCCTCCAAAAACACCTGGAAACTGGCTATCTGTGGTCATTGCTGCTCTCTGCCCAAGACTTCATGAAGAGAGGTAAATGCATCCCAGACTTGAGAGAAATGGGAAAATGGTTCCCAGAGGACAACTCATTAAAAATGTGAGTCCTACATAGGATAGGAATGCAGAAAACAGGATTATTTTCTTTGGAGGAAATGCAATTTCCCTGCAAAAATATCTGAGTCACAGCAGCCCCTTTCTAGTCAGCAGATGCCCACCTGATGGTACTGATGTGTCTGTCATCATGCCCAGGCTAATGTGGTAAAATTTGCCCTGGTCAAAGTTGAGCAATATTTTCTACAGCTCAGTGTTAGGGAGAATTGCAGATCTACATAAGCAGCTGACACGACTAATGGTTGTAATCTGATTATATATTTCATATAACCCTTTTCTTATGGAGGGAAATCCCGAGTTATTGGCAGCTCTGGGCTTCTTCTGTGTTCCTGTTTGGATGCTGTTGTCTCTCACCCTGTACCTCAGCATAGGATTCCTTCTTACAGATGCTGTCTTGTATAACTCTAACCTGCCAGTACCCTGTTCCTTTCTGGAGACAGCCTCCAACAGAGGCCAGGGGCCAACAGTGTCCTTATCCAGTAGCCAAGGGAAGAGATGAACAAAGGCAAAAGCTCACCGCTCACTAAGTATCCAATGGCCTTGGATTTGATCTCCTCATTCAGCTGCCCTGTCTTGTTCAGATAGTCCAGGACGTAGATGTTGGGTGCAAACAGGACCATGTTCTGCTCCCCACAGCCAAAGGGCATCTGGAGGAGCTGGTGCAGGTTCTGCATGGCAGTGCCCATGATGTCACCTGAGGAAGGGGACAATTCTCAGTGTAAATTGGCCATTAGACTGAGCACAGCCTGAAGCAGCAATGTTTCAAAATAGCATGTGACACTTTGAGGAGGTTTCACTTACCTAGCACTGAGAAATATGCTCTGGCTGAGCCATCCACCACAGTCTCTGGGAGAGCCAAGGAGACTGTCTTTGACACTGACTCGTCTGGAATAAAAAGCAGATTAATTTGGTTACAATTCCAGATGTATCTACAATGCCTGGGTAGCAGCTATCCATGGGTGAGACACTATCCCCTGAGGAGGGGTTTCCTGACTTCAACAAATCTATTCATCTGTAATTTTGCTGATGAAGTCTCCCATCCTGCAAATTTTGTATTGGGCTGCAATACCCTCACACACAGGTTGTCGTGGACTTCTACATGGCACCATCAACTAGCCTTGACTGACAAATACACTTTTTCTAGCCTATTTTTCTGGCCTTTTCTGCTTTGGTGGGCAGACCTGTCTTACATCAGAGTCTAGTTTGTGATTTTACATCTGTCAAATGAAAGGCATTAGATATAACTGTATAAAATCCCAAACACTCTCTCCTTGTATTGACCTGGCCAGCCTCTTTTCCTAAAAGACGTGCTTCTGCCTCTCAAATTGTAGACACTATCACATCCTCAGCTCTTCTTTGACAGGAAGAATTGTTTTCACTAACAGTTGGACATAAGTCTACATTGTTCAATTTTGTCAGATCTCAACGCCTTTCTTCTTAGAGTGGAGCACTCACAAACCTTTTATTCCACCTTTGTCTTTAGTTTCTATCTCAGCAAAGAAAATTTTGGAAAACAAATGGCTCTTACCAGATGTACAGAGCACGGAGTTGTACGTGGTTTCCACTTCAGTCCCTTCCGGCTTCGGGAAAAGGGCAAGGGGGAAAAAAAGGGAAAAAATTAGAAACAACAGCAACAAACAAAAGGAAGAAATATCAAAAGGGAAAGTAAAAGGAACTCTTTGAAAATTGCCTAGAAATTTTTCTCCTTCATGTGCTAAACTGAGGATAATTGAGGACTGTAACATACTGGCTAATTGCAAGTATGAAATGTAATACATTTTCTTTTCTTTCTTATTGCTGAGAGAGGCCCTTCAGCTTCACAGGTTGTGATGGAGACTACATGCAAAGTGATGTTATCAACAGAGACACGGGACGCAGTCACATCCAAGCTGCCACTCACTGTGGCCCAGTCCAGCAGAGCTCTCCAGGCTGTGGTGATGGCTGAGTGCCTGCCACACTGGGAGGATATGTATGCAAGAACCTTGACTGGTGGCAGCTAGAGCACTCCAATGCACCTGCAAGTGACATGCTATAACAACCAAAGTTTAAATAGTTAACTGGTTTATAAGTTCTAGTCTAGTCTTTGAGGTCAGAAAAGAATCTCTCTTTTCTGTTGAGATGGGTGAAAATATTTTGCAGAAAACTCAGGAATCAAATGTTTACTAGCAAACTTTTTAAAATCAGAATTTACTTTAGTGAGATCCCTGCACCAATTTTTTAACCTCTAAATAGGAGAGTTCCTGTTGTTTCACTACTGGTTTCCAGCTATTGCCAGCTGATATTTTTTCCCAACACATAAACAATGGTGTTTTTGCCTTCACTTTCTCACAATTAGAATACATTGTCTCTCATTCTTCAGTACGAAAAGACAGAAAAGTATTAAAAAAGCAGGGAAAAAAAGAGAAAAAAAAAGTTTTTTTGATAAACTGTGATGGAGCTAAATGCTTCTGTTTGAAAAGGCACCTTCTTGTTTGTTTCAGTGTGTCATTCTTATATGCAACTAAATTGAAATCCATTGTTTTGTTTGATTTTCAACAGGAAATTAAAACATACAAACTTTAATTGTTTGAAAGATTTTCCTTTCCAGATGAGAAATTTCTGGGTGAAAAAAATGCCTTTTCCCAAAGAGCTCTAAGAGAGGCTTGGTTTCTCAAGGGGCAGGAAGATGTCCTGGGGCCTCTGGCACACTGACTCCTCTCTCTCTGGGATGCACTGCCTGCTGCAGGGAATATTATCATCTACATGCTCAAGGCAATGCAGCTTTGTCCCGAGCATGTTACCTTGTATCCATCCCTGCTAATTAATTGTTCAGCCTTGGAGGCTAATCTCCGATTCCGTCCTGTCAGGGCTTGCTGCAGATTAATTACCACAGTAACAGGACAGGATGAACAATCTCTCAGACACCCTGACAGAGGTAACTATAATACTTGCTCAGTAATTTACATTCGCCTGCCATCTGCGAGGGAAGACGTCACAGTGTAAAGTCCTGTATCTTCAAAGAACAAAACAGCCTTTTTCCTGAAGGGGTATATGAAATTAGGAAAATTTCCTGAAATGTTAAACAGTTGTTCATGTATTATACATCCAAATCAATTTGTAAATAATTAAAAAAAAAAAAAGCTAAGCAGATAGGACTGTTGTTCCATCATTACATTCTGGTTAGCAAAACATTTCCTGAAGCTACATGAATCCTAGCTCTGCCTTACTGAAAACTGGAATGTCTGCAATGTAAGGAGCACTTATTATTATATAGATTTCCCTATACAACGAGCTGGTACTCTTTGCTTGCTAATAGCATCACTGGGAGTCTTATACTGTGGATTAGTTTTATGTCTGGCAATTTATCATGGGAAAAGCTATGTTTTTATCATTGCAAAAAAGTGCTTAAGAAAATAAGAGTACAAAAGAATGTAAAAATGAAAGGTTAGTTACACTGTTTTGGACATTCTTAGAAATGTAATAAAAACAATTCAAAATGGTAGCTTTGATCAAATATTTGTAGATGATAGTGACTGCTCCATATTCCAGAGTACAGGCCATGGGCTGGAGGAGAAGTATAAGCTTTCTCTCTAGTGTTTTATTCACAGCCTATCCCTGTGATTTATTACAAGCAAACCCAAGGATTTCTCATTTATCTCTGATATGATGTGTCTCAGAAAAGCCTGTTGTTATTGCCTGCCTTATTATTCCTGTCCCTCTATGTAATGTAAGACTCTGCTTTGACTGTGAGATGACAACATTATGAGTTATGGGCTCTATTGGCCCGTGTTAGATTTATCAGTGCTTCTTTTGTAAAGGCTTGCAGAATAAGAGTCCCACAATCCATTATTGCTGCTCTCACGGCTAAACCAGAAAACCTTCATCATACAGCAGCTCTTGCTGTTACTATTGCTGCTTTCCTGTGCCACCAAAATGAGCAGCCACCTACCTCCACCAGCAGCTGTCTGATGACCGTGTCCTTCCGTCCTTTCTCAGGGCTCTCCACAATGTAGTTCCCACAGGGCTGCTGGTTCCGTAGGGCCTCAGTGGTCACTGAGAACTCCACCTGCCCTGGAGGAAACAGGGGTCAGACAGCCCTGCCAGGCAGAGCCAGGGAAATATGGGTTTGTGTTTGTGCTGGGAGCTCTGTGATGCATTACAGAGAAGCTTTTCCAAGAAGAGAACTACATCTGAGACAGGGTTTTATCTTGATCCAGATGCAGCCTCCTTTGTGATGGCCACCCAAGCAGATGTTAGTCCATCAGCATGAAGAGTAGTGATGGGGAAGGTTTCATAAATCAAATGGTCAATTTCTGGGAGGCTTCAGACAAAGCAAGCTTTGACTAAAAAATTTCAGACCCAAACACACTAAGACAAGACATTCTTAACTCCACAACTGGAATGTCTGAGTTCTTTCTATGCATCAAGGGAATTTGTGATTTCTATTAAAATGTTGGGAAAGCCATGGCCTGTAACATGTTGTTGGTTTAGGATCTGGAAACACTACACCCAGTGTAGTGTCTCCACCTCAGGGCTGGACTTCTGGCATAGAGAAGATCCTTCCAAATAGGTTTGGAGTCAGCTAGCTCCTCACACTAAAGATCTGATGCCATACACTGATCCCAGCATCTTCTTGTCATCTGGTCTCTTACCTAGAGATCTTGGTGTTACTGCCCAAGCAGCAGTTTTTCTTTCATTCACACAGATGCAGTAGGATTCTTCCTGTTTCCCCACTGGTACAACCAGGAAATCAGTAGATTCAGCCAGAGACACACTGACCTGCCAGTTGTACAGAGAGGGGTCATGAGGTTTGGGCTTGCAGAGAAGCTGGAGTTATTGCAGACAATGCAGTACATGGAAATAGGTAGTGGAGCTGGTTATACCATGGGACTGAGGACTTTATGGGTATGGCAGAGCAAGAACTGCCTGATAAAGGAGGAAATGACTGAAATTTGTACAACTGTAGGAGATCAGGGAGGTAAGTGTAGAGAACAGGATCTTTGGAAAGGAAATTGATTATGGGAAAATGAATAGTGCAGACCAGTTGTGCTATGAATTAAAGATCTCCCTTGTGGTTAGTTAGGTGGAGAAATAAAACATGAGCAGTGGGAAAGCTAGTAAGGGAACAAAGAAAAGTAGAATAAGCGAACAAGGAAAAGTGAAATAAAGAGCCTGAAAATAGCAAACAAATAGGAAATACAGGGACATAAATGAGAGTGTATTGGAATGACTGGATAAGCCCCTCCTTGTTTCAGCTTCATTTCTTTTAGAATAAAAAATCTGTATTTATAAAAAACTAAGCAATGGTGATTGAGTACTGATCCCTTCCCAAATTTTCTCTTGTGTTTTTTTGTTAGAAAAAAATGTAGGTAAGAATGGTGAAGCTATATAGCTCTCCTCAGTGTTTGAGGGACAGATGCAACAAATTACAGGAAGTCTGCACATTCCAACAAATTTTCTGTGAAGTTTTGTTAGATGAGACTAGAGGTAAACACAAATATCCACCCTGGCGAACCTGGAATTTCCATTTGGGTATGCAGTGATTCTGTGATCTGTGAAGAACTCAAGTTCTCTATTTCCATAGAACAATGACATAAATTTCTGATGACAAGGCTGGGGGGTCTCAGTAGCAGAGCTTCAGGCTATGAATCAAATGCAGCTTTCAAAACTTTGTCAAGAAAACACATTCTCTCTTCACTGAATACAACAAGGATTCGTACTTATGTACACCTATGTGAAATTACATTTGCATGTCAGTCATCTGGTTGGAACACCTTGTTAGAAAAGGCCCACTGTAGTCTCCCCGTGGCTGTTAGGCTGAGCAAAGCTGTGACGTCTCTTACCCTGATGCAGGCAGGCAGGTAGTTGAAAACGGTGGCTTTCAGTGTGAAGGACTCCCCCCGCACTACAGAGTAGGGCATGGTGAGCTCCACAAAGAAGGGCTGGAAGGCTCTGAGGGACGCCGTCGGGGACAGCCCAAAGCCTGTGTCTGCCGAAGTGCAGAACGCATTGGCTTTCCACTCAGTGATGGTGTCAGGGATGGTCACTTCTAGATCAGCTGCTCCCTCAGAGCTGGTGAGGGATAGAGAACAAGATTTCTGTTATACTCTGATGTTCCTCTATTCTCCTCTCAGCCTACTGAGCAACATCTGCTGACAGCAAACCCCTGACCAGCTGGGGTATAGGCATTGGCTTTTGCATGTTCCTCTAAAGCATATACTTAATGTCCTTAAAAAATCCCTTTGTCTACTAGAAATACTCCTCTCACTGAAATACTGATACATCCACTGAGGCTTTAACCTAGTCCAAGGTTTTGGCCTAGTGACCACACTCTACATACCCTTAAACACTTACTTCACTGAAACTATGTCCCAGATCCATGTCTCAGGGAAATACTTCCGGACAGTCTCCACAGGATTGCCATCAACCATATCTTCTGCCATGTCATAAGCCAATTCTTCATGCAGATTCATTGTAGAGACTATCAAACGTATTCCAGGACAGGAAGAAAGGAAAAGATGTGTCAAACTCTGTTCTACACCAGGAATATACTTTCCCTCCAGGCAGTTGTTATTCTTAGGTCAAATTTTAAAATTGAAATAACAGCTTTAACATTTTGGCCACTGGAAACATTAATTTCTCTGTTGCCATCTCAGTATTTAATTTTTCTTAATGTTGCTGCTCTTCTTACGGAGATTGGATGGAGCTGAACATTTTTCCCCCACTGCCAGCAAACTCTTCAGTGCCAAAAAAAGCATGCATGATGATGTTATTGAGGATATATTTCTACAGCAATACAGAATGAAATGTGAAACTTACTGCCCCAAAATATTACCATGGCACACAGTTTAATAATCTGGTTGAAGAACTGATTGCATTTAAACATGACCAGAAACAGAAGCCACACTCATCCCTCCTTCTAGGAATTCTTAAAAAAATGAACATGGGTCTTTACATCTCTGGCCATTAGCAAATATACAGGAAGATGTTTTCTCAGAGTGTTGCATACTGTTGTGCCTTATGAAAGGCTTTTCCATCAGCCTTAGAAGACTTTACATCTTCTCAAAGCAGACTGTCTTGAGCCATACTTTGATGACAAATCCTCCATTTCAAAACCAAAGGTCTGATCTCTTATGAGTAGGAGGCTAGAAGCTGTCACAGGACCAAAAGCTACAATTTTTTAATTGGAGCTGGGGTACTGCACCATAAAAGTCAGTAAGAGGAAGTGATATAGGTGAGTCTTTTACATAGTCTTTCTAGTCTCAGATCTCTTTAAGGAGACAAGCAAACAAAAGCATTATCAGCCTCCTATTTTCACAGTCACTGAACCTGCAGAGAAGTGACATGTCCCTAGCCCCTTCTAGTCATGTAACTGGGAAAACTGGGAACAGTACCAAATTTCTCATCCCCCAGTGGTAAAATATTGACCCAGAGAGATTGTACCACCTTCTCATTTGTCTTGGTGCACTTTTGCCCTAGTTGTTCCTCTAGCTATTGTTAGAATGTGGCTGCCTAGAAGCAAATGCCCCTTTTTTAGGCAGGGGAATAGCTGGACCCGTCTGATGGGAACAAAAAACCCACTACTTTGTGCTAAAAGACTCTTTTAGTGCCTACAAGTGCTCCCCTGATGTAGGGGCTGGCGTGGGAGTCACCCAGCACAGAGTTCTAGCCAGGCACATCTTCCTGGGAAGATGGGGGCAGAGGTGGATCGGTTGCATATTTCAAGACTAGGTCCAGAAGGGAGGGATCCTGAATTAGGTCAGCATATCTGAACACAATCAGATCTGTGAAATTAGTATTTAAAGATTCAAAGAGGGAAGAAAAGAAGCAGGGTGGAAAATTTCAGGAGGTTTTGTCAGAGGTAAAACCAAGAAGGTACTAGAACCACTGTAACTCCTTTCCATCATGTGTTCTGGGTAATGCTCGCAGAGTTCAGGCTTATGGATCTTGCTGCTAGTGAAGACTTTTAAGCCCAATTCCTAGTAAACAAAGAGAAAGAAGAACAAAAAATATGCAAAAACAGGTTTGAAAATAAACTTTATTTAGTATGTCAGGATTGGATGTACCTAAGTCTGGTATTGATCAGAATAACAAAGACTTGTATGTACATTCCAGGTAGGTTTGACACAGATGTGGAGTCCTGTCATGTTATTCTCATGCTAAGGCTAAATCCTGGCATGATCAGATGGAAAGGTAAGGCCACAGGCCTACCTTGGGGACAGCTGCCTGGGTGAAAATGGCATGTGTGAAATACACTGGAGTGACGGTACCCAAAATGTTGTGCAGGACACTTTGGATGGGTATGTATGGATTGGTGAGCTATCAAATTAACTGATAATAACTTTAATAAATAACTACTTAAACCAGAGAAAGAAAGCATGAGTGAATGAGGAGTTTCTATTATTATGGCACTAGAGGTAATTTCTCAGGACTGTTTCCTTACCCAAGCCCATTTGCAGGTGTCTCTACTATGAGAAGACCTTTCAAAGTTTTAATGGTTTAGAGAAGCACTCAGTTACTATTTATGGGCTAAGTAGATGTGGGAACTGGGTCTGGTTATTTTCTTGCATACAAGAATGAGCAAGTTTACAGCAAATGAGCTTATTTTTTTTATAAAAAAGCCCTGCAGGGCAGGTGAGAAGAAGAGGGGAGACTGAATTCAAAAAGGGAACAAAAGAGAAAAATGAAAGGCTGCTGCTTACTTTGAGAATGTTGTAGGCATCCCCTTCACCGTCAGAAGAGATGGGTATGTAGAGAAATCCATTTAATGACAGATTATCAAGTGATATACATGGATTTACATTGTCTTCTTCCAAGTAGTAGTCCCTGAAGCTATAACCCTGGCTTTCCTTCAGTGGGAGAAGATGATACACCTGGGGAAGTGCAAATAACAAGGAACAATGAAGCAGGACAACACTTACAGGGACAGACAACCTAACACTCCATTGGTAAATGCCAGCTTCTGAAAAGCAAGTGTAAGGAATGCAACTGTAAAAACACATAGCCCCATGTCTACAGTGTTGTTAGTGAGTACTTGCTTGATTTTTGTACTTGCTCATTACCAAAAGTAGCCAAGACTCACAGAGCTGGGAGAAAGCTCATTTTCAGGTTTCATAAGGAGAACACTCTTGTCCACTGCACGGAGGGCACACAGGGATCTTGGAGAGGTGTGGAGTTGCAGGTGTGTGTCAGAAGCAGGAAGACCTTCCTTGGGTGCAAAACTCAATCTCACCTGCAAATTCAAAAAGAAGTTCAAGCAACCACTTTTCCAGACACCATTACATTATTATTCTGACACTTATAGCAGTGTGATCTGAGGTCTACTGGTGTCTAATGCATATTCATCTTTGATCAATGTCATTAATAAGGATGAGAGATTCTCTTTTTGCTTCTGTCTTTCCCTACTTTTTATTTTCATAGCTTTGTAGCTTATTCTGGTCACCAGTCCTCAGTCAACATCTGGTCAGAATATTTCATGAACCCATTGTGAATTCTGCCTTCTGGAAATTCTGGAAATCTAAACTGAGCTGCTGTCCCCAAGACAAACACGGGTTGCATAAGCCATGACTTATACTCACTTTATTGGGGAGGCACATTTCAACCTGGAAGTCTTCTGAGCTGGCAATGACTTCCCCACTGGGTGCAGTGGTGTACACAAGCATCTGTGCCACGGGAGCAATTGCTGCCTTGACAGGGAAGCTCAACCGAAATGTCCCGTAAGCTAACAGTGAGAACAAAAGGCTACTCAATATGCAAGAAGTTCCAGGATATGCATTTACCTTCCCCAGATAGAAAAAGTCAAGCTCACTCATGCTGGATATTTTTAGTTATCTGGGGCCGTAAAACTGACGCATGACTAAAATTCATGGCTGCTGCTGAAGACACCTGTGTTCAAAGACTGATTGTGAATGGACAAAAGACATGAGTTTGGAGGGCCTCAACCTGCCTTCTAGATTCTCCCCAGTTAACATGTGGCTTAATTTTTTGATGCTCCCAACCCTTTTTTCCCTCAAGCTCCGACATCTACAAAAAAATAGTTGAGGCAAAAAAAAGTAACAGAGCTGTTATAAAGGGTGACAGCAGACCAGGTTGCAGAGTGGCTGAAAGAATAACTTGGCAAGGTTAGTGCTAAGCAAGTACTTATCTGGAACACCAAACTATTGCTCCAAACATGGTAGAAAATGTCTCTCTGTGCTGGAAAGCTCTTTCTATCTGGGCTTGACCTTTATGTCACAATCTACACAAGATGACAGAATATCCCTTGGTACCGGCCTGGGTGGGAGTTTAGTCACTGCTACAAGTGAGGATACAGAACTTTGTACAGCACACGAGATCTTTTACTGCCATAATCTGTTCATATCCACTGAAGTGCAACTCCTTCTCACAGACTTACAAAATGTCTCCCTCTTCTCATTTTCAAAAGACATTTGAAGTTGCATCACAGCCTGTATCTGTTACCAAAATGTGTAATCCTTGGACATTTATGTGAATAAATCTAAATGTGTTGATTAGAATATAGGTATGCATGTGTTTGCATGCTAACAAGGCAGGAACAATAAAAAAAAACCAGGGAAAGTGGGAGAGACAAAGAAATGGAAGCACACTCTTCCTGCTTGTTATGCATATAAGTCTCACAACACTGGTAAGCATCTAGAATCAGAATAGGATAGAGCGACCATCAGAAAGTGCTGGTTTTAGGAAATGGCCAAAACATTATACTTATTTTTGGTTGAATTTTCTAACATTTTCTCATCCAAAAAAATAGCACCTATTGGAACTCAGAGAAAACAAAACTAACCAAAGTTAAAATTAATTAATTTTGAAAATTCAAACATTATGTGCAAAGTTTGAATGAGATGTTAAATTCAGTGTTTGAAGTGATTTATCTACATCCCCCCTGCTCTAAATTACCATCAGAAATGCTAAAAAGACATAGATCTGCTCACCATTTCCAGGATTCACAGTCAGATCATGGGTATCAGCTAGTACGATTTGTCCCTTGGCCATCACCTGTGTAACAGAGAAATCTTTCTGGAATTGTTGCTACCAGTGTTGAAAGCAGGAGAAGGAATGTTCACTGGGTTAATTGTAAGAGTGTGAGCAACACCAAGAAGATGCTAGACAAGTGCCAGGCTGGAATTTACTGGGTCTTTGGAGACAGAAATATTTGCTTCTAGCAGGACCACGTTGATCACACTTATCTTTGCTTTTGTACATATTACATAAATAGATCAGGTTGAAATGCATTTTGCCTCTAACCACACATAACTTTGGGAGTCATCTGCACATTTCTAACAATTTGGAAGAGACTGGAGGTCAAAAAGTCCCCTCATTCCTCTCTCAGTTGCATCATGAAACAGTATGAAGAAAAAATCCACCAGGACTAGTTTTATAACTGCACAGAGTTGGGACAGAAGACCTGAGGCTGCAAAGAATAAGAGCTTGAACAAGGTACCTGAAATCAGGCAGCAAGCAATAGCCTAAATGCTCCCTGTAATTCCCTCATTTCTAGAAAAATATTCCTTTTGCACAGTCAAAAATGCTTTTAATTCAGTTACTTTTAGTATGAAATATTTATTCCATAACACCATATTTGAATTTCAAGATGTGGGATCCACATCTGTAAAAATGGAAGTTCTCTCACTGTTTGTTTACTCTCTGTATGTACACACTTAAAATCAATTTTCCCAGGCAACTGGGATAAACAGGTATCTTGTCCTTTCATTAATCGTTAGCAATCTTGAAAATAAGCACATCGACATCTCTAGCACAGGCTTCTGTTTTCTTTTTTGGATATCAGCCTAAGTCCTCTGATATTCTGTGCAGTCCAGCAGAACAGAAGTGTCTGTTCTACTGATATTTTTATTGTTCTCCAAAGCTACTCTCATCTTCTCTGCTAGTGTCATTAAATGGGATACCCAGAAAAATGAATTTAGGGAGAAAGACATTCTATTTGGATATCCATTTGATTCTTCCTTTCTCCCAAGACAGACTGACATGTCATTGTTCAGTCACAGCTCAATTAGTCTCTCTTCTCTGATCCCCAAAATGAACAAATTCATAGTTCTTAATGCCAGTATGTTACAGTATGTTCCAATTACTGTGGTCTCCCAAAATTCTGCACACAGAAGACAGAGAAAAGATAAACATTAGGGAAGTGTATTTAGATTGCACTGTTGTAGGCCACACTTTCCATTTCAAATGCTCTCCATTGTTACTGGCCATCTAGCAGTGCTCTGGTTGCCCATCATGGAACACAGCTAGAGGTGACATAGTACTTTCTGTGGCCATAGATCAAAGTAACCCCAAATATGTCTTACCAAATAATAAATGACAATTTTCTTCTGCTCCCCTATGGCCTCTGGTGTGAAGATATAGTGCACCTGGACCTCTGCTGAGGACCCACAACTTAATGTGTCAGGCTTTGGCTCAATTTTGAGGAAGCTCTTACTGAGGGAGTAAGAGCGAGTTACTCTGCGTGTGGTATGCTCATAGGATGGTGTCATCCAGTCACTGTCATAACAGTTCAGTTCAGGTTTATGATCTGCCTGAGAAAGAAGAATAAAAGGTTCATAGCCAAACAAAATCAGGTATACAGTCACATAAAGGTCCACAGAAAAACTGGGTATGTTCTGTATTTGGCATTCTTAGGAGATTGTGGATAACATGCAGAGAAAATACAGAGAAGTGAGGTGACCCACCAAGAAACTTGCCTTACTTTGCAGCTGGCAGAAAAGACTGATAACCCATGGACAGACATTTCCCTTGTTGAAGAGAAAGACAGAGGCTTACCCCTGTCTCTGCCACTCACTCGGATTTCCAGGGAGAGTTCTGTGAAGCTGGTAGTGTCTATGGAAAACCAGGATTGTCCCTGCTCATCTGTAGTGTAATTCCCTTTGTATTTGTTTCCACCCACAGTAATCGTGATGGTTTCATTGGCAAGTGGAGCATCAGTGCCATCGACCAACTTCACCTAACAAAGCAATAACAAACTTCAGGTTTTAGACTAGCAACAAAAAACAATTCCCAAGTAATGCATCGTCTTTCCTCTTTTCCTCCTTGCCAGGCAGGATATTTGATAGAGAAGAACAAAGGAAAAGAATGTGGAAAGGTGAAAGGCATGCCCTGAATTGTCTGAGGGAACAGCTGAGAAAACTCTCAGCAGAACAACCCAGTCAGCCCATGGAAATTATCTGTTAGGATCCTAAGTTCCTCAGTAGTTTAAACTCCCCCGGTCAGCTTCATTTGGGACCTCCACCATGTCTCTTGAACCATGTAACCTGCACACCCCACTACTCCATCTGATGGGATTGTGCACTCGTGTGTTTGCTGTGCCATTCATTGCCCATGCTCTCAGAAGTTCCTTACCGTCCCAAAGAGTGGGATCCCTGGTTTGTACGCATAGTCCAACAGGTCAAAGCGGACTTTGCCCATGGTGGATGTGATACCACAGGAGCCTGTTCCAGTCATCTCTATTCCTAAGACAGAGCACAGGAAAGAGGGATTATTAATGAATTTCTAGTCATGTTACTCCACCTTCCTCGTGTTTGCCAGTTGCTCCTCTTATGGCCTGCCATCACTTTGCCTTCTTCATGTCCTACATACCTGTGCCATCTTCTGTGATTTTGCCTTGTACCTCAATGCTCATCTCATATCCCTTGCGTAGGAGCTGGAACACCTTGGTCCTCACCACACTAGAAACACACCCACGAGCATCTGCCTAAGCAAGGGATTGGAGAGAAAATTGAAATTCTGTCAACAAAGTTTGTACCTTGAGGAATGAGAATCGATATCCCAAACCCACCAAGCTTAACTTCTGTTCATAAAATTCCAGAATTTCTTCAAGGGTTGTCTCCAAGACCAGATCTTGTGTTCAGCCTGTTTCCTAGTGTTTCATTCATACATTTTTTGTGTTCTGTGAGTTACATGATACACAGTTTTCCAAGGGCTGTACTGGTTTCCTTGTTAATTTCCTCCTGCCTTAGTTCTGTTTTTTCTTCCTATTTCTTCCATTGTCTTCTCTCTTTATCTTGTTGCTCTTTCTCCTCTATTTGCCCCATATACAATACCACCTCATTTTTGCTCCTTATTCTCTATACAGCCTTCTTATTTTCTCCTCATCTTCGCTCCTTGCTCACTCAGTCCGTCTCACAGTTAAAAAATTCCTTCAAAGATTCTTTTCTTAGTTTGTGGAACAATACCAAAGACCTCATGGCTGGCAGCTGGAGATTTGTCACTAGTTACAATGGGGTCAGGTTTACATAATCAGTTCTGTTTCCAGTTTAATGATCCCTCTGTTGAGAATGCCTTCCTCTGAGATTCTCTGCTTTTCCCTGGAGAGAATGCTATCTCTGATGCCCTACTATCTCCCAAGATATTTGATCTCTCTTGAGACAACATTGCCCACTAACCTCCAGAAAAACCACAACATTTAGATCTTGGGACTCACCCGCCTAGTGAAGTCTTCACACACAGATTCTGCTTCTTTTCCGTAACAACTTGAAGCAGACTGGGAAAATTTCCGGCATACTTGGACATTCACCAAACCAGGAACAGGCTTCCCGTAGGTGTACCTAATCACAATGTGTTAAACAATGTATCAGACAGGGAGACAATCAGTCACAGCCACACTCAGACACATCTCCTTAAAGACTTCCATGGATGATTTTGTAATAATTCTTAAAGACTGATTAATCAGACATTTTAATAATTTCCGTCATTTCCATAGTGAGATTCTTCCATCATCCATGGAAGATACATTCATCCTGTTCTAGGTGGGATGTCTCTGAAGAAAAAGATTGACTTCAGAAAATTATTTCAGCCAGGAGCATTCCTGTATTACAAACTGCTCAGGGTTCAATGAAGAAATGGAAAGGCAACGAGGTACTCAGGAGTCATTTACAAGTTAAAAATGACAACACTGGGTTTGCATCACCAATTTAAATTATGTCTGATCTGACATCTTGGAGTATTTGACGGTTCAGTATTGGCAGAGAAGCTCTAACTCAAAAAATGTAAAGACGGAAAGAGAAAATGTGAAATAAACTGGGAAGAGAAAGATACAGATTTGTTTGATAAAATCTTTTAAAGAACACAGGGAAGACTCTTCACTTAGTCTGTTCAGGCCAAGCAGCAGGTTCAGGACTGACAGAATGAAGTAAATGTTCACTATATGCCTGAGAAAAGTTTAAAACCCTCCCTGAGCGCTTCTTTCGGTCCTCAGCAAAAAGGCAGAGTGAAGGATAAGCAAGAGAGATTTACTGAAGCTCTGTGACTCACAGACCACAGACAGACACTGGAAGCTCATTGTCCTTAATAGTGATCATCTTTGGGACCTTCACCAGGACCTCGAACCTGGGCAGCACTAGATGGAAGAGAGAAAATTTGGTATGAGAAGAGTGAATGAGACCTGTGTTACTACATAGCAACCCAAGCATAGAGCCAGGATCATTTTCATCTTCAACCTCTCTGTGGTCTTCAGTATAGATCTCTACCCCTTCCATAGGTTTTCTCAGCCTTTCCCACTTGTTCGGGTTCAAAGTCAATTAATGCAGTTTGTAGTCCTTACCTTTCCTTATTTGCAGCACAGGCAGCTGAGCAGATCCCTCACCTGTGTCCAGTCAGAAGGACACACTGGTCCTGTGCATTGTGTTCACAATGCATAATTTGCAGGTGGGACTTGGAGCAGCACATTCACCACCTTTGTAATTTACCACATTGAAATGCCCCAAATCATTTATTCTCTTGACTGATTCTTTACTGTCCTGGAGATCCAGAGTTGCTCCTAGGCTCACTAAGATGCACCTTGGGATATCATCCTGCATACCCAGAGAATTCAAGTGAATCTAGCCACAGACTCTCAGATATATGTTTTCAAGTGGAAGAGGCAGCACAAAAGTCCAATATAAAACGGCACAAGTAAAATACATATTTTGCTCCTGAGCAGTAAGTTACATCCCTCTTCCCATATTTCATCCTGCAGCCCTATACCACCAACTCCTCATGCCCAGGACTGGACTGAAACATGTAATGTCCTGCTTCCAGGTGGTGCAGGTGAGGGCTTTTTCACAGTGCAAGGGCATGGCAGCAGAGTGGATGCACATCCAGGGAATGGAAAATAACATTGGGTTATACAGTTTATGCATAAATTTGCCTCTAAGATGGGAGGCAAGGCTCAAAGTTTCAACCCCAGGGCACATTTCCTTTAAAGACTGTAAGATAAATAGCAATAGGAGAGATTCACAGGAAAAAGACTAAAGAACAAAGGAAAGAAAAATCCGTTTAGTAGGACGCTAACAAAGGGACATAACATCTTTGATTTTGTGGGGCATTCAGAATGGTCTTTGTGGGAGGCCATCCATCACCATGGCAGGTCAAAGCCTATAACCTGGTTTGTGGTCAAATTATTCACTATGCCTGACTTGAAGCCAAATAAGCCATCTCCCATGGACTTCAATGGCAATCTATTGTCTGCATATTCCAGAAACAGCAGGTCCTGATCAATATTTGGTCTTCATGCAGAGTCAGTGGAGAGCCTGAGAGTGTGAAGCACTGGCCAATCAGCCTTCTCAAATGCGCACTATGGTCAGAATACACATCTACAATCACCCCAGAAGTTTTGTGAGAGAGCTGGGGATTAAAAGGCTGCCTGCAGCACCATATTTCTCCTTACTGAGTCTCTCCTAGCAGTCTGTTTGTAACATTCACAGATTGTTCTTTAATTACAAATTTTCTACCAAACATGTTTTCTAAACTTTCACAGAAGCAAGGAAGAGCAGAAATAGAGAGGACTACGAATGGAGAAAGAGACCTTATGCAGATGATGAGAGAAGCAAAATAGAGTCACCAAAATATTGTCATCTCATACTTCCTATCTAGTGCTACTTGAAACAAGCTGCTGGACTGGAATCAACTGAGACAAAGTCAGCTGAAATTGGTGCCACAAGCCATGCACAGGAATTCTGGCATGTCCTGTGCTCCCAAGAGCACTATGAGTAAATACAAGCTCAGGCAGGTTGCAGAGATAAAGTCAGCAACCACTTCTGATACTTAGCACTTTCTGGTTCAGCCCCTATGGACCTCATTGCCTGATATATTCAATCCCTCCCTTCTCCATGTTGTTCCCAGGAAATTCCAAATTAAGTGGTAAAAGGCATTACTGTCAAATTCCTCTCCTTACCAAATTCCTCCACACTGAAGGAGTGCTCCACATGGGATGAGAAGCTCTTCTGCACAACTATTTTGTAGGAGCCTTGGATGGGATCCGAGGTGAGGGGGAAGGAGAGCTGTGTAAAGCCTGTTTCTAGTTCCACTCCCTGCCACTGGTACACACGGTTCCTCTGGGGATCCTGCAGGGGAGGGTAACAGTGTCACAAGACAGTACAGGAGAGTGCCAGGGACAGAGCAGTGCAGAGCCCACTGTATGCACATTCCAGCTGGGAAATATCTACCTGTAATTATTCAACAATCTGTGAGGTTCTGAAAGTACTTACCCGTCAATTTTGCATAACTTGCATACAGGAAAGCTTTTAAACACTTTTCATGCCCAGGGGTATTTTTTCCCCCTCAGCTCTGCCTGCAAAGAATGGGACCAGGAAGCTAGGCAAGACAGACTGGCAGGGTAGCAGAAGGGAACTGAATTGATATCAGAAGTAAGTGGAGCACATGGAGAAAAGATGGAAGTTTCAGCGTCCTTGACAGGCCATACAGCATGCAAAAGTTTTGTTTTTCCTCTGCCTGGAATGAAGACTGCTGAAGTACCTGTACACAACCTGCTGAGGAATCAGACACTTGATTTATCTATGGGACTGAGAAATGTGCATGTGTAAGAGTCCTAAGCTGGTGGTGACAGGAGCAGAGGAGAGTATACTTCCACATATAGGCATCCAGCTGAGAGCCCTCCCTTGTGTCTCCATGCTCCTAATGCTGGAGCTGAAGTCTCACCCCTACTATATTTGTGTATTGCTCATTATTAACTGACTATCAATAATTAATCCCCTCAGCCCCAAATTTCTTGTAGAAGTCACTGAAAGAGCACAGTGGTTCTGCACAGTTTAATGCATCCTTTTCAGGCACCTCAGCAGGATGGTTAATGTTTATAGTCTTTCATTTTCTGCCTGCTCTTTACATTGTACCTTGGCTGTCGCCAAAAGTTTATTTACTCTAGATAGGTGTGTGACTCAAGGTATGTGACTATGTGCATTTACTTCACTGAGATATTATCTCAGGGCTTAGGGAAAATGGAGATGTGAATGACATCTCCCAGTTGGAGGTCATCAGTCAGGGGGCAGAAGAGGGGGCCGTGTTCCCAAGAAGCCACCTGGGAGGGTGGCACAGTCAGAAAAATGCATCCCATGGCTCTGACCACATCCTCTTCATCATCATGTTCCAACCCTAAAGAAAAGCTCACCACTCATTATGAGGGACACCACTGGGCTTCCTCAGAGGAGGAATTCAAGAAAATGTTTACATAAAGGTTTGCATTTCAGGCTGGGCTTGGGAACTTGTTGCCATTCCTGTGATGTATCTATAGGGAAAGCCTGAAAGCCAGTTTGTTTTCTTCCTCAGAAAGGTATTCTATTTTTTTTAAATTACACAAAGGTTATGAAATTATTCAGCTTGTTAAGCAAAGACATATTTCTGGAGGCAGTGGAAAGGATATGTTTGTTCTTGCTCCTTCCATGAAATTCCTGTACTGAATTAAGTATCATCTCATTGAAAGGGAAGGGCCCCTATGGGGCAGCCCTAGCCAAAGTTAGTTCTGACCTGCTCCCCTCGGCCTGCTAATCCACACCTCCCACTGTCTTACTCTTCTTTCTCCAATATTCACAGATCATCAGTGGCCCACCAGCTCTGCAGCTCTTTTTGGAAGTTTGTTGAGGGGAAGAGAGAATGACAGAACTCTGAAAAGAGCATACAAAAAAGGGGCACAGCCTGGTTTTGGCGTACATTATGTCCCCTCTGTTGTGAATACTCTCCAGCTCTAGACAGAGATGGTGCAGAATGGATACAGCAACCCCACACAGCAAGGAACAGTAAAAGGACTGACTACACAGGACTCATTAATCACGTAAACCAAAATAAAATTTGTGCACACTAATTTCAGGGTCTGTCCATGAGCCCTTATCATTAGTTTTTCAAAAGAAGATATCCCAAATAATAATTGTAAACTCATCTGAAAAAGTGAGTGCTTGAATCATTGAAACATCCTTCCTATTAACTTTTGCCTGCCACTGAAGTTCACCATTAAAAAAAAAAACAACAGACAAAATGAACATGCTTGGGAAGACAGGGCATATCTACTTACCTAATTTTGTTTCTTTGGTTTTGATAGCTTATTTAATACTGGTCTCTAATTTCAACCACACTTGGCAGACAGAAACTCTCTGTTCTGACTGGGAAGAGAAATAAGCCATTTTGATGACCTCTAGCCAAGTGTAATTCTGTTCACAGCATGGCTTGTAATGCTTAATTAGTTTTCTCCTAGAGCTCATTCTGTGTCCAAAGAACCATTGTTGGAACCTATTTGATGCCCAACTACTCTGCGTTCCTTTAACCAAAGGGAAAAGGTCACACACCCGTGATTTTCCCCTTGACCCTCAGCCTGAAAACACCACTAGGGACTGGTACCTCTGTGCTTGCACATTCTTCTGCAAATAATAATGTGGTTTTCCACTCACCTGAACGTAGACAAAGGGAAACTGTGGGGAAAGAGCAAAAGAAAATCAATGTTAGAAACATTAATCACACAGAAGTAATTTCCAGATTTGGACTGGAGGGCAGAGGAACAAACTTCTTAGAAGTCATTTGGGTTGTTCCCTTTCTGTACTTGCTCTATTTCCTTGGTTCTTGATGGCTAAGGGAATCTTTTCTACAATATTTTAGGGCCCTGACCTTTTGTCTTACCACAGTACGAAGATGTGATGAAGCACGGGTTTTCAAAGAACTTGTTTCCACGAGGAACTGATTGTCAAATAAAATAAAAGGTGAGCTTGCACCCCTGACCAGTTCCATAAAACCAAGTTCTTGTCACGCTGCTCTTTAAGTGTGGGATTGCACCCACTGCCAGAAACAACTGCACACCTGTCGCTATCAGTGGAAACGTGTCCCACACATTTTTTTCAGTAATGAAATTCCTGCCCACATGCTTAGCTACGTATATTGATTTACAAATCTGACTTTAAACATCTATATGCTTCTGAAAAGGGGGATGCTTTTTTCAGCCAATAGAGACAGTTGGAGTGTGTCCTAGGATAGAATATTGTGTGAGACAGTATCATATGCTTTAAGGGCTGTTCTCAGTGGTTCTGGATGATGACAACAATGGTGTCAATTAAGAATTAAGTCTCCTGGCTAACAACAAGGAATTAAGGCTCTACCTTCTCATTCAGCGGGTAGAAGTCTTTATCCAGAGAGACGATCCGAAACTGAACTGAAGAGTGTAATAGAAAAAAAGGAAATTCCACTGTTAGATTTGTAGTCATCACCAGGAAATGTCAATGTTTCAATAATTTATAATTCAGATTCATTCCACAGATTAACAGGCTCTGAATTGAGATCTCTGAGTAATAGAAACAATTACTTCAGGCACTTTCTCTTGCAGATAGTAAGGGGCAGATAAATTTAGAAGGATAATTAGGTCTTGGCTGAATTTAATTATCTCTTGGGAGTGCCTGTCCTGCTTTGTTGATTCTGGTGCAGCCAAGGGAGACTCTGCTTTGCAGTCATCCCAGTTTTGTGCCTCCACTTGAGTAGAATGGATTGGAGCCGATGCCTACATCTGGCTGAGATGCTGTGCCTGGAGAATGAAGACTAGGAATGATAAAAGTGCTGTGAACTAGACCTCAGCTGACAGAAGTAAGATTTACTGAGTACCTTACATCCCCCCATGAAGAAATCTGAAAACTTTAATACAAGTATGGCACGTCTGGAGAATGGAGCCCTTAAGATTTTATGGTGTCAGAGTCAACACCAGCCCAATTCCTGGTACCTGTCTGTCCGGGCTTGTAGATGGGTTTGTCTGTCTGGACGAAGACCAAGCTTTCAGAATTCTTGACCAGCACTGACTTGCGGCTCTTGAACTGCAGCGTGTCCCCTGTCACCGTCACAGTGAGAAATGCCACTGATGTACTATTGGATTTTGGAAGCTAAGGAGAATGAAGAGGATAACTGCTTTACTGATTCACCCCATTGCACTAATTGTTGAAGGAAGAAGTGCTGGCTGGGTCAGAAAGTTCCCTAAAGGGACAAAAAAGACTCAGTACAGGGAGCAAGAAAAAAACATGATTGCCTTCCATCATTTGTATACTTTTCTTAGAGGACTATTGAACCTGATCTTATTCCATCACATGATTTATCAAAAAGAAAATTAACCCAGATTCATTAATTAGGGTATGGCACCTGCTGCTTATATTACTCACTAGTCAGCCTTCCGCAGTAAAAAATTGTGAATAAGTTCCAGGAGAAGCCATATGACTGTCTTTAACAATTCCCCGCCTTCATGGAGTTTTCACTCCATGCTGATATTTTTCATCTCAGGCTTACACATATCATACAAACATGGGGCACATTCTGTCAGTCAGAGTTCTAAAAGATATCTCTAAGACTTGCATGCAGAGAAGTATCATGTGGAACATAGAGTTTGATAATGGGGGAAAATTAGTCCTTGTAAGACTACCACAGTCAGTTATCCACATTGAGTTAATTCTTTTGTTTGACTTAGCTTAGGGGTCTCTGACTGCAGTGTGTTATTTCTCATTTCTGGACTTTTGGATCTACTATGCCACATCAATAAACACAAGAGATCATCCCACAAGGATTAGATACTCACAGAGAAGGGGATGCAGGTGAACACATCTTTCTCTGACACCAGATCTTCAATCAAGCTCCTGTTCTCCCCAAGGTACTCAAGTGTGGCACTCAGCGTCACAGACTCGTTCAGGTAGGTGAGCTGAATGCAGATTTTCTCTTGAGAATCCGTGTGTATCAGAAAGGGCACCAGCACCAGGTACTGCCTGTGAAGAGAGGGAAACCAGAAAGATCAGAAATGTGAATCAGTTTTAAGGCAACAGTATTAAGTGAAGGGAAATTAACAAATCAGCATGCCTAATCCATTGCCATCCCCGTGAATTGCAGCGCATATAACATGAGCATTCATTTTATTTTGGGTTTATACATATTAAACGGTCTAACTAATTAGCCTAAAAGCAAAAAAATGCTTGCAGTTGAAGGAACAATTTCTATGCTAATAGAGAGTGCTTTACAAAGGATGTTTTGTTTGGCTTCACAGCAGGGAGTAAGGACAGTTTGAAAGGTTTCAGGCTGTTAATTGAATTTTGTATATCCCACAATCTCCTTTCAAGACTCAAAGGCATTAGCTAAAAACAGTTGAAAAAAACCCACCCACTTGTCTGGCTGCTCCAGCTTTTGCCTATCCAGATTTCCAAATCCTTCACATTCTGAGCAAAGATGTGAGTGCTTGCAGTTTGGACCTTATTAAGACAAGCACACAAAGGATTTCAGAGTGTAGTATTTTATTGCAACTCAAGTGTACTTGCATCTTCAAAGAGCTTTTGACAAAGGTCCCTCACAAAGGACCCTTAAACTAAGCTGCCATTCAATAAAAGGGATCATTTTACTAATAAATCAAATTATTAATTCTGTCCTCGATTAAGTGGTTGAAAGAAGGACAGAAGGGGTAGGAACCAGTGAAAACATCCAGAGTTTTTGTAGAGACCCCTGCTCTTCTGTACATACCTAAATGATCTTGGAAGTACAATTTTCTCATAATTGTGCAGGATAAGAAAATTCTAAAAATTAACTTACATATTTGTGGAAAGGATTTTTTGTATGATAGAACTGAGTAGCAAAAATAGCGAATGAATTGTTCATAAAGGGAAAATAATAAGCGAGCTCCTACCACTCAGACTTGAGCACTGTTGGTCAGTCTTGGAAAATTCTCAACCAGTAGTAAGTAACAAACAGACTGTTGGGAAGTGTTCAGAAAGGAATAGAGGACAAATGCAGATGCATCCATCCAGAGCTACATTTTTGCCTGGGCTCTGAGCTTTCTGGGGAGTCCTAAAGCTATGAGGAGGCAGTGGGATCCAGGCAGTACCTGCATTTCCTTCACCATGAGGCAGCACTGTGATGAAATGAGGTGAGGAGCCTGCTGGCAACTCTGCTCAGCCAGTGCTGCTGCAGAAGCTGTGAAAGGAGGGAACTCCAGCCTCCCGGAGAGTGAGTTACAACTTGTGACTCTCTACTTTCTCCAGCATTTCCTTTCTTCCACAACCTTCTTACCACAGCATCAGCCCATGCTGCCTCTCCTAATGCCATTCTCCCTGCCCTTGTCAGTGGCACTGGCAACGTGACAATAACATCCAGTCTACAGAAAGGACAGCATGACCTAGTTTGTGGGGAATTTGGCCTCATTTCTCTTCCTGTTCACTGTTCTGCTGAAATTTTGGCCAGCTTGCAGAACTTCCCCTTAGGCTGGCTTCCCTGCCTTTGAAACAAAGATGTAAACCATGCTGTTTATAGACCTCTCTTTAGGTGTTTTGGGATGTGTTGTTGAGAAGAGACAGATGAATTAAATTACCATGAGAGTTTTAAGTAACTTTGGTCTCAAAATCTATGTGTAGACATTCCAGGACAAAAAGCATCTGGGCTGACAAAAGAGACCTCAGCATGCAACGAGCTGTTCTGACAATAGTGGCAGTGACTGACAGAGGCATGCATCAAAGAGGAATAGGAGATCCTAGAGATGGTGGCTGAGGGTAAAACGGTGAGTTTGTCTATACAGAGATGGTAAAACTGTAGCTTCAGGTGGAATAATGTCTGCATATTGACTCTCATCTACTTACTAGAACAAGCACCCAGCCAAAGAAGGCAGTGAATTTCATCAGCCCAAACCCATACCTGCCAGTTCAAGTGTCATTACCACCTCACACTTATGACCAAATGCAGAGTACTCCCAAGCACGTCCACTTCACTGTAAAACAGCTTACATGCACAACCAGAGTAGGAAAACAATACCTTTGGCTGCATTCTTCAACAATCATAGAAATTTTGGTTACAAAAGACCTCTGGATGTCTCAAGCCCACCTTCCCTCTTGGAACAGGACTTTTGCAAAGGACACCATGGATGGAGTTTCTACCATCTGTCTGTTTCTACCATCTATTACCTGTCCTGGTGCTTCACTAGCTTGAAGATTATGTTTTTTCTAGTATGTAATCTGAGCCTTAATTGTGTCTCTTGTCCAGCTGGCCACCTCTGAAACAGAAATAGCAGCAGCTATTTCTGCCCAAAGGATTGTTACCCCTACTTGCATAGGGCGCAGTAAGCAAGTCTTGGTTGGAAGTTTAATTTTTGTCTTCAGTTCAAGGGTTGCTTCCTTTCTGTGTTGTATACAGCATCTCATCTATCCTGCACCCACAACAAAACCACTACCCTTATGCTACCTAGCAGTTCACTGCTCAGAACTGCCTCCCTACTGGGCTCCTGTCTTCCTTCTGTGGACCCCAACAACACCCCTCTCTCTCCCACCTCTCAACCTTTCTTTGTTCTTCCCTCCCAGAACAAGGCTCAGGTAAAGGACAAAAAGTAGCCTACAAGAAAGATGGAGAGAGACTATTACCAAGGGACAGGACAAGGGGGAATGGATTAAAACTGAAAGAGTATGGGTTTGGATTAGATATTAGGGAGAAAATTTCTTCCCTGTGAGGGTGGTGAGGCACTGGCACAGATTGCCCAGACAAGCTGTGGCTACCCCATCCTGAAGTGTTTAAAGCCAGATTGAATGGAGCTCTGAGCAACCTGGTTTAGACAAAGGTGTCCCTGCCCATGGCAGAGGGTTTGGAACTGAGTGATCTTTAAGGTCCTTTCCAGCCCAGGCCGTTCTATGTTGCCCATAGGTCTGCATAGTATGGTTTCATTCCCTTTCCCCCTGATGTTGGGCAAGACGAATTAAGATTACTTAATCTTCACTGCTTGGTAACATCAGATTACTGTAGGGGGACCAGAGAGCTCTGCCTGACCCCAAAGCAGACTTGGTTGGCTGATCTACCCCAGAAGCACCCAAACAGGGCAGGGATTGATGGTACAGCAAGGTCCCATCCAGCCAAGGTCCCACCCAGCATAGAGGCTTCAGAGCAGCACAGTCTGGTGGGGAAGGCTGGATGGGCAAGGCTGGGGCGGGCATGCTGGACTCGTGCCTTGCCAGGCTGGCCCTCTCCCAGGGCCATGGGCAGAGCTCGGGCTGTAGCCATGCCGCTGGGCTGCACAGCCCTGTCCTGGAGGTCCAGGGCGGGCGCTGGCACCAGCCCAATCTCCATGCTGGAGGAAGAGAATCTAGGTCACAGATCCTCTCTGAGAACAAGTACATCTGATGCTGCCAAGGGAAACAAACTGGCAGGAGAAAGGGGAGCAAACTGGCTTGAAAGCAACAGGAGGACAGGGAGAAGTAACTCAGTGATTGAAACAAGGATACTCTGGGAAAGGTAAGCAGCTGGACTCCGGCATCATGCCCACAACATCCCAGGCCCTGAGAGGCTTCTAGGCAAAACATACTTAGGCAAAGGTGCTGTGAGGATCCAGGCTGGGACTATCAGGCAGCTGCAGGGCAGGACTGCGGGCACTGTGGGCAGAGACTGGGGCTAGGGTGGAAGGAAGGAGGCCACTGTCAGAGGTAGTGCTGGGGAGGGATCCCAGGGCTAGACAGCCAGGGATAACAGGATGGGAGTGGGGAGCACTGTCAGAGCTCTGCAGGAAACTCAGGGCTCGGTTATTAGTGGGAAGAAAACTGAAGGAAAAAGGGAGCACTTAGACCTCCCTCCCCCCTCCGTATGTGTAGCTTACGGTTCTGTGTTGAGAGAAGTATTTCCAGGAAGGAAGAAGAGAAGAAGGAGGAAGATGTTTGGTTTGCTGGGCAGCTTGTCCTTCCCCATGGTGCAGAGCAGGTCGTGGAGAGCCAAGCAGTGCTGCTGTTTTCCTGCACCTTGTAATTCTCCTCCACTCTGTGCTCTCTCAGCCTCTTTATAGCTGCTCTCTGCAAACAGCCCAGGGGCTGGAGGAGATAAGGGCTGGGGGCCAGGGCCCATCCGGAAACAGGAGAGGCAGCAAGGAGGAGCTGGAACAGAGGGACAGCATTTGGCCAGAGACTCTGCAAGTGGGGGAAGGGTATTTATTTGGCTAATGCTTATATTAGAAATCTTTGAATGATTCATACCCTCTTTTCCTTAACGAATCACAAATCTGCAGTGTTGGGGATATGAACCATGTTCAGCACATGGTAATATTCCCTTCAGGCAGCATCCAATCATAGCAATCTGATTTAAATTTCCACAATATTTCCTTCACAGTTCCTCTTCTTCAGAACTCTAAAATATATTGTTTTGAGTTGGAATGACTGTCACAAAAGATGAAATGAATAAAGGCCATCATAAATATTGATAAATTCCAGTCTCAGCATGCCTCATTCTGCAAAGTTTCTTCTGAGCCATACAGTCCTCACTGCTTTGCCTGGCAAACATAACACAGAAACTTGATATGTCCTACACCTCCAAGTTTTATGACCACTATAGATAACACATTTTCCCTTGAAAATAAAGTAAGATATTGAGCTGTGTAAATTTAATTACCTTAACCCAATTCTGGTATAGTTTCCTCTGATTTCTTGTCAGTTTCTATTTTTTAGCTTTGTAGGTGCCTGCCAATTGTCCAAAAACAGAGTGGCTGCAATTGCAGGAAGAAAAGGTATCTGTGGTTGTGTGTAAATACTCTCTGTACTATAACAACAGTAGTATATGTGGGAATCCTTGTCTGTTCCAGAAGTCTGAAGCAATTTTGGAACCTCTGCCACCAAAGGTAAATAATCCCAAGAAAGACACTTGTTTCTCTAATATGATCCTATTCAGTCTCCTTAAGGGCTGTAGCACAATGCTCAACCCTCAAGGCCAAAGCCAAGCAATAAAGTGAACTTTAACCTTTGTCTTTGAAGCACAAGCATGTTTGAAAAGAAAAAGCTGTGGAAACATTTCTTGAAGGCACTGGTCTTATGCCTAAGATGGTCTGTGCACTTTCACCTAAGAACTCCTGTGGGAAACCAGCAGCTCTAGCAAAGGAATATCTCTCCTTAGTGCCTACATCAGCTTTGTGTGGTGACAGGTGAAAAAAAACCACTGGAAAACCTAAGACTTATATTAACAGCTCCAGTTAACAAATTGTATTAGCTGTTCAGCTAAAAGCAGAAAAAATATTACAGAAGAAAAAACATTAGGTATTGTTATTTTAAAGGAAATCCAAATAACGATATTAGTTTTCCCAGCCTGAGAATCTAAAGCAAACAAACCCAAAGCAATTTATTTTGTATAACAAAAAAGTATGATGGGAAAAAGTACTCAGATAAATCAACAGGAATGACAGCAACACCCAAAGTCATAAAAAGAGGTTTGTCATTGCATAGGAAACAAAATACTTCAGAGACCACAGTGAAGGGAAGGTCATCTATCAGAAAGCTTCAGACAATATGAACATTTTATAAGTTGCAACAAGCAGGAACAGGAAGATACACAATGAAATGAAATACCATAAAACGGCTTCATCAGCTAAACTTCAAATTAAACTGAAAATGTCAGAATGAATAAAGATTATCCACTTTAGTTGCTTGTTGAATAATTTAATCTGAGAGAAGGGCCTGATGGCAGATGAACTGCCTTTCCCAGATGTGGACAGCTGGGCTGTCAAATACCACTCATATTTCTCTGCTGTCATATGAACAAATGAGTAAATTCAGGCATGGCAAAAGCATCAATGAATTATTTTCATTTTAATGCACTTTGTAGATTAAATTGCAAACCAGATTGGTACCTGAATTTTATAAATGGTCCTGTGACCATATTTTGCGTGATGTGAGGTGGCCATCTGTAGGGTAAGCCATGTGCAAGGTACAGAAAGGTTTTCTGTCTTTCTCAGCTATATTATAACAAACATCCACAGTATGTATAAACTTGGTCTTGCCTTAGAAGAAATTTATACAGTATGTTGCAAAAAAGGCTATAAACAAGGCATGAGAAATCTACAGTGTGTCTGTTTGATACTTACAGTACACACCACACACAGAGTAGGATAAATTGTTGAAATCCCATTATAAAATCCCTCTAAGGTAACTAGTGAATGATATCTAATAATTTTAAAATGAATAAACAGGAAACTGCTTTCATGTTAGCAGATATTTTTTGGATATTACAGAGAGTTGAAGATAATCCCTGATGTAGTAATGAATGACAAGTTATTTGAATTTATACTTTGGTACTACTCAGAATTTTACCAAGGAGGGGGACAGAAAAAGCCAAAACATTTACAAATGTGTCTCAGAACAGCACTCAGGACAATCAATTATGCTCTTTTTGAGTCATATGACTCTTCAGACAAAAATTTACCATATAAAAATACGTATTAAATGCATATAGACTTTCTGTTTAGCTTAGCTGTTAAGTTATTGTCTGGACTACCTCTCTCCTCAGGTACAGGCATCTTCTGAAGGTTCTTCTGCTGGCCCTGAGGTTATGTTCAAGTCAGGTTGAACAGCGTTGCAGCCAGGCTTTCCTCAGAGGTGCACAGTGGCAAGAGCAAAGGCAATCGGCCAAGCTTCATACAGAGAAACGATGAGTATATAGAATGAAAAAAATGTTTCTCCCAAGGGCTATGTAACAACAGAACAGGCACCCACAGATGCTTTGAGACATCCATCCCCAGAGACCATCCACACTTCATAGCACAGGGCCATGAGAACAAGTGCCAGTGTGGAAAAAACCCATACTCACAGTACGTAGGCATTTCAGAGATTTCTCCCATTTAGATTTAAAGTTCACTTAGCTATAAAACAGTAAAACTCCAGATCACTGCCTCCCTCTGGAGGGTTGCTCGGGGAAGGCAGCAGAAGGCTGTGCCAAAGCCACCTCCCTGTGGCACAGCCCATGCTGTCCCCACCTGGTGTGACACCCACCTGCTGCAGAGGTGTCTCAGCAGGGGCTCTCGCTCCTCAGCCCTGTCTCCCAGAGCTTTCTGTCTGAGCCCAGGTGGCCAAGGGGAAGGACTTTGTGCTTAGCTCATTTCCTGACTTGCTGGGTAACATAATGCAAGGCCATTGGGCTCTCTCTGTGCTACAGCTAAGCCTGATGTTTGGTATCCGTGACATGAGCTTTTTCACAGTGCAGAGAAGAGCTGGGACTCAGCTGGTGTCCAGGTTTGTCCAGGTTTTTGAGATAGAGGATGCTACAGGAAAGCCAAACAAGAAAGTCCTAGTGGAGTACGAGGCAAGGAAATCAGATATTGTTATGCTTAATCCTTTCCCCTGCACCACTGCTTTGTTCTGTTTCAGCTTGTTAGGCAGGGCAGAGCTGACATTTCAGTCAGGGGAAGGTGTGTGAGCCATGGCAGTGTAACACAGATGGAGAACACACCATTTATCAGGAACCTTTTGAACATTATCAGGATGTTTTGAACACGGTGTCCTGCTACAGAGCCTGTCCTGGGAACAGGACAAGACCTCTCCTAAGCAGCCATGGGCTCTGAAGAGAGAGCCAGCTGTGCATCCCACAGGACTTCCCAGATGTGCTTTACCTTGGCACAGACCTTGGGGACACACCTTGCCTTGACAGCAAGGACAGCAAGGGGAGCCAGTGGGACCTAGAGCTTATCACGGCTAGAGAAGTGAAGTAGAAAACATCTGGCACAGTTATGCAATTGCTTCCAGTAATAACCCAGCCTTAACTTCCCCATGGGCAATGAGTCAAAGGGTAGGAGGCTGAAAAAATGTGTAAGGTTAGCACTTTAGCAGCATACACAGAGTCCTGTCAATAGCCAGTGGTGATTTTTATTCCCTTTACTTCTGACTGTCTCATTCGTGTGTACTCTCTCTTCTCTCTCAAACAGGACTTTTTAAATCTCCCAGCTGCCAGGTTATACATACACAGTGTGACAACATGGGGTCCAGAAGCCCTGCTGAAATCATATTCTTAAGGGAGATCCTGGTTTGCCCAGCAGGAACAGTGGTGTGCCAGAAAGGAGATCAGTGTGCTGAGCTGCAGGAGTATCAGAAATGGGAGGAGTGAGACATTCCCTTGAAGGAGGCTATTAGGTCCTGTATTCAATGTAATACCTTGCTTTTAGGATTTTCTTGGCCCTTCAAAGGTGACCCCTTACAAGGTCAAGCAGAAAGAAGCTTTCCCTTGCTGTGAGCTACAGGATTAGCTTACATTATGTTGCTTTTACACTTAAAAAATCCTTGAGGAAACTTTTCATTGTTGCTCTGAATAAAAAATTCAGATGTGTGAGTGATGCTCCTCAGGAAGTCTTCTCTGACACTTGGTGTTTCACAGCCAGTGGTGCCAGAGATGTGACCACACTTCTGTGTCACCTGACTGATGAATTAGATGGTGGGGGTCACTTCAGTGCAGACAAAGCCCTACCTCCCTGATTGTCCACCAGGTACAAATGAACTCAACAAAGAAATGATTAGAGAACAAGGCTGAGTTGTTTCCTCAGAGCAATTTGACATCGCCATTTATTGACTGAAGGGTCTTCTGACACATTTGTGGTCTTCTCTGATCATTGAATTGGTTGGCCATTACTCACACTTCATATTTGATACAGGTGCTGAGAAGAAGACCTGAACATCTAAATCATACAGGTGGAGGTCTTGCTGTGCTGTTGTTAATAGCTTGGCACTAATGCCTGTGACACTGCAGGGATCACAGAGGATTTGAGTGAAAAGATGGAGCAACCAAACTCCCTGGACTGAGGATCCCTTTTTCTGACCCTAGCTAAGCATTTGAGAGGCCTAAGCAAGAGAATGACACTAGAGATCATTTTTCTGGAGAGATCCATTTTTTTAATCTAGATTTTGCATCCTGCTGCCTGGAGGATGAGACTATGGATGAGACTCATCTTCTACTGTAAAAAAGTTTATGTTCACTTTTCATCTTCTACTGTAAAAAAGTTTATGTTCACTTTTCAAAGCAGATATGGTCATTATAAGTCTTCTTCTTAACTAGGCCATAATATCAACTTTCTGCAGATCCTTGAGTGTGGACTCCACATAAGCAGCAAATCAGTTCCCATGGTACAAATAAACTCTACAAAGAATTATTTAACATGAAAGAGAAGTAAGCTTGACAGAGCATTTTAGTCAAAGACACTATGACATGATAATACTTCATTAAATCTTTTTTCTTAATAAGAATTGCATTTCAGAACAGTTTTTACTGTACTTCTAGCAGAGCCATGCATGGACCCATAGG
The DNA here is from genome assembly GCA_013397075.1 of Rhabdornis inornatus. NCBI lineage: Eukaryota > Metazoa > Chordata > Aves > Passeriformes > Rhabdornithidae > Rhabdornis > Rhabdornis inornatus. The sequence continues at coordinate 34,534 of VWZS01008936.1, forward strand.
ACATCCAGAAGCTTCAGAGCAGGTACAGGGACACTGGCACACACCCACAGTGAATCTGAGACTTTCCCGTTTACTGTAGTGTTGCTGACTCAGTCCAGTGTCCTGCACAACAATTTCAGCTTTTTTAAACTGAGATGTGCAATACCAAGCACAGTAAGCCAGTGCATGTGCCTTTGAGTTGGCAGCAGTATGGTACCTCGTAGCAGCTCTTGGGCCAGTGAGCCTGATTTTATCACATTTGGACAACACAGTTTGCTTAGTCTGTATGTCTGAAAAATTACAGTAATTCTACTTTCTGAGGCCTGGAACACTCCCCAGATCTCTGGCACCTCAGGGTTATCAGATGAAAGAGGAAGAAATTACATTCAGTCCAGTGGGTGTCCCTGGCTTGTTCAGTCCACAATTAATATACTTGCTTCAGTTTCAGGTGTGTGGCACAAAACCTAGACCTGAAATATGACACCAAGGTTCCAGACATCTTGGAGGTGCTGGAATGGGTTTTTAAGAATATTGCTGTTCCCTGTGGGAGTGGAAAGCAGGGAGACATGATCTAGATGTAAAAATCTGGAGAGAGTGTGAGCATGGGATATTTATTAGATCTGACTGCAGCCAGCAATTATCTGTTTGAGTTGAAGGATAAAATTGAGTAACAAACATTATCTTTTCAGCACGCAAAGGAAGAGATTGCAGTGGGAATGAGCATTTCATGTTTTAATAGTCAGGTTTGGCCAAGCAGGAAGGTAAGGTTTCAAAAGTATGATAAAAATGCATTTTCTTTTTTTTTAATAGGACCTTGTTTCTTCCCAGGAAGCTATGTTTGGCAGAATGGAATAACATGTTTTGCCAGACCTGAGAGCATTTTTATGAGTTCCATGTGAGATGCTGAAGCCACTGATGCTTAATTGGCCTTATATTCATCAGGAAGATGTACACCCTGAATCCACATCCACTCAGACTGCTCTCCTTTTCTCTTGTTACTGTAACTATTGATTTCTATTGCTTTAGTCCAGCCTGATGCTGGATGCTTATGTAAATCAAGTCAGTTGCTACAATCTGTGCTGGGTCAGGAATACAAAATTCACAGCCTTTCTTGCTTTCCTCCTCTTCCTCCTGCTGCCAGTGATGTTTTAATTTTGGAATTCTGGATGGAGATCAGAACTGTACCCAAAGCTATTTCATGTCCCACAAATTCCTCATCTGTGGAACTTAAGAAAGTGGCTTTTTATAACTTTTTTTTATAACATATTTTTTATGCATTCAGTATCATGCATATCCTGCATGATCGGCCCTGTGGAGTTCTAAAATTCAAGTTGTTTAGTGCGTTTTACAAAAAAATTCATTGAGGGAGAGGGGTATTCTGTGTTGACCTGATGATTAATTTTCACCTGGAAAAAAACACAATCCCACACACAGCTTTTAGCAAATCTCCTGGTGGAAGGGATCCTGTCGAAACACATCCTGGCCCTCGGCACTTGAGTAGTTTGCACTTAAATTCCTGCTCGTGCCCCTGAGCAGCGGGTCCCGCTGTCCCCCCGGCTCCACGCCCGCTCTATCTCTGCTCCATGCCCGCTCCGTCCCCGTTCCATCCCCACTCCATCCCCGCTCCCGGGATGCGGCGGAGCGGAGCAAGGGCGCGGGGACCCGCGGCGCTGGAGCCCGGCGGGATGGGCGAGGGCTGCCGGTGCCGCTGCTGCTCCCGGGAAAGAGGAGCAGAATCCGTGTTTCTTTCCCTCCTGATGCTGCTCTGCTAGCGTGTTAATGTTTATAGAAACCACCACGACTCCGAGCGTGACCAAGTAGGGGGTGACAAGAGGTGCGGGCAAAAGGGGAGCCTTGCTGCTGGTGGCTGGTACCATGATCCATCGTGGCCTGGGTTGGACAAACTAACTCCGGCCAGATGTGTGGGCTGGGGGGCCAGGCAGGGTGAGATGGAGGATCAGGGCCCAGGCAAGCTGCCCCTTTCCTCACCCTGTCCCTGCTAAGCATAATGCAGAGTGATGTCCACACCTGAACCCCTACTTTTATGGGGTACTTGCCACTGGGGCAAAGGCAGTGCCCCCGCAGGGCTGGGGAAAGATGAGGGGCTGTCCAGCAGCCAGGAGCAGTGGGCGCCATCTCTGGATGTGTGTTGCAATAGTGGCCAGTGGTTGTCAGCTGTAGATAGCTGAGGGACACTGCAAAGTGCTGCAGGCAGGACAACTGTGTTCTTCTCCCCATCATCCCTCAGCCAGCAGTCATGACACCTGGACTATGATCAAAATGCCTGTTCCGCGACACTGAAAAAAAGTCAATGCCCAATGTAAAAGGGAGGTTTATTGGTGGATAGGTATACATGATTATGCTAGAGAACTGGAGAGATGTGCTGTGAAAGGAAACACAAAATCAGACACTAGCTCCATCAAGACCCACTCCAATTCCTAAGGTGCAATGGCTTAATGACAGAAGAAAATAGGGTGCTTGATCACTTGTTCAACATTTATGCTGCTCCTGCAGGTGAAAATCCAAAAGAAAATAACCTCAGTGAGAACAAACCAATAGCTGCAGGTTACAAAACACAGGTATTTTTTTTCAAGATACAGGGTAGTCAGTTCTTTCTGTGTGAAAGAGAAAAAAGCTGGACCAAAGTCTTGCAGCAAGCTGTGCCTGGACTCCTCAGAAACTGCTCATAAGATAACAGCCAGCAGAACTGCTATGCTGAGCAGGATGCTGACCTGACCTCCTCTACAGCCATGCAGCATCATACCTCTGACTAGTTTGTACACTGCCCCCATGATTCATGTCACCCTTTGTTCTCTTCACATAATGTATTTACTGTCCCAGAAAAAGTTTCTGTTAGTCCATGTGGAAAACCTTACTTGGACCTGGGAAGCATAGGTTCCAGAGGGAAGACTTTCAAGGATGGCCATGGGTAAATGGTTCTTTGCTACATATCTGTGCTTTTGAGGAAACTTTGAAGGTATTTCCCAGTCTTTCCATTATTCTGCACTTTGCCTTTCATTCTAAAAGCTAAGCTCTTCCAATGAAGAGGGAAGTGTTCCCTACTTGGATTTCACTGGTGTCAAGGGACAGGATCTGGCCACATGCTCTCTGAGAAGCTTCATGGAGACTTCATTTCTTTGAGAATGGTTACTGTTCTACTCTCTCTGCTTTTGATGCTTTATACTTCACTTTCTTATTTGCCTGTTTGGTTATTTTCTGGCTTTCACTTACCTTTTGAATCCTTAGTCCATTTCTGCAACAACCTCTTTGCAAGGTGATGAGTATTGAGCAACAGCATACTCTTCTGGAGAAAAAAGATAGAAATATTCTTGTTACCCTGGAGAACATTTTTTGTGCCTTTCCCTGGAGGTGGATATAACCTATGCATTTTTAAACTGGAGATCCTTGAAATATTCTTTATTCTGCTGCATGTATTTTCACAACTTTCTGGTCATGCCTATTGATCACCTTGGACATGAGACCAAGGTCATTAAACTGAAATGAGTCTCATCCCTGGCCCTAGATTCAGGTGCTGGTGGAGTTCAGAGGAGTGCTGGTTACAGCAGGGCTGGTTCTGGGTCTCCCTTAGGACACACAATGTTTCTGCTGTCCATGTCCCTCCCCCACACTTCACACTGGCTAAAATCAAAGACATACCTGTTTCATAGTAGTCATAGATCTGCACAGGTGCTGGCTTGGGGTGGGTCACTACAAAGTCCTGCTCAACCGAGAAAGTGATTTCTTTCCTTTTCTTCTGTGAGATCTGGAATGGAAGGCCAGAGATCACATCAGTATTTTTATTTGTGCAACACCATCTAGAGCAGACAAGGGTGGTAACTGACCCCCCTTGCATATTCCAAATCCCACTGATGCCACACCTACAGATACGGGACAGCCATTATCTAAACATGTTTGGAGAGTCCAAAGTGAAACTGAACTAAAAAGTTAATAGATTTTCTGTCCTGCTTGTATCATCTGATTCTGTAATTATTACATATCCAATTGCCAGAGGTGGGAAAGCTGTCCAAAGGGACCGAGTTTAATTTTCCAGGATCTCCCAATGGCCAGGACAATAAAGTCTGGTATTCTATTCCCTCCCATTTCAGACACGAGCATTATGTGCCACCAAGAAACTGCGAATCAATCAACAGTGTGCATCACTGGACTATTGGCTTCTTTTAGCTCTACAGTGCCCTGAGCAAATTATTTACTAAGCAAATTCTGATTCAGAGATTAGATTACAAGCAAAATTTTGCAATGATTTAGTGTGAGAGAAGCAAATAAGATCTTTCCAGAGGAGAATGAAAGCAGTGTTTCCTGTCCTGTTGGAAAGACCAAGGTTTATAGGAAGTCTACCAAAGAGACATACATACAAGGGAACCTCTTTTCTGGTGTTTATCTGCTTTTTACTGAAAGGAGAAAGTATTTTTATTAATTTCAATGTGCTTTTTTTTTTTTTTTAATTGACTTTTTTGGTTTTTTTAGTTACTGGTAGTAGGACAGGTGTCACTTGGAAACTGTCTGGAAGGCTGGGAAGTTACATGCAGTTTGGGAAGTAAGCAGCCTAGTGATTACTGTAGAAAACTATTGAGGAAGAGAACATTATAAGTTCACCATATAGGGTATATCCATATTGTGGTTATACCTATTACATGCTGTTTCCATCCTTTGTGAAAATCAAATAGACAGTGACCAGAACTTACATTTTGCAGATAAAGGAGGACGTGATTTTTCTTGTTTTCTACTTGCATCACTGTATGACTGTCAATGAGCTTTGAAACAAGAAAATGGAGATAAATATATTTGTAAAACATTACAAAACAAGTGCTGGCTCAGACCCTACTGCTGCATGTCTGTGGTATTTATTCTTCTCCTAGTCAAGTTTCAAGGGCTGGTAGTTGGCTTTTAGAGTACAAATGTTGCTGAATAGATTGAAAGGATGGAAAAAACCTATCCCTTGACCTAGTTGTGGGTATGAGCTCTTTCCAAATGCACAAATCACTGCAATTCACTTGGGGATTTCTGCCTGACTCTGGTGTGATCTATGTTTCAGAGTTAGTCTGGGAGAGAGGTTTCCCACCCTTTCCCTACCTGGGCAGTGCCAGCTCCCAGTTGTAGCTGCCAGCTGCTCAGGCTTGAGCTGATGCCCTTCTTAGTCTAAAATACAGGAGGGTCTGTGTGTTTGAAGCTCCCTGGGGGGCATTCCCTCCACCCAGTAATGAACATGGTTCTTAACCATGCCTTTGGTTTTCTCCTCTGTCCCTGTGGGGAGTAATTTAGCCTTGCTCCTTTAAGTTTACCTTATCCAGGGAGGACTTAACAGGAACAAAGCCAGAGAGCATCTTCACATCAATAATGAGCATGTTGGAGCTGCTGCGTTTCCCTGTGTAACTGAAACAACAGAGAGCCCTGTCAGCAATCTTTTGGGATACTGTGTCTTACAGGCTGATATCATCAGCTTATTGATCAGTTTGTGGTTCTTGACTTCATAAGCTGAAGTGAAAATACACAGCAATGTTCTCTGAGTGTCTTATCATCAGCACAGCTGGTTTGCTGATGGCACATTACCTGCTTATGAGGATAATATCAAATTTTGCTGGTCTATCCTGTGGGCAGGAAGCATTTGATGTCTGTACTGCAAACAGAAATCCAAAGAACCCTTCTGGAAGGTGAATGTTGTATCTCAGTGCTGTCTGGAAGAGGAAAAAATCCTTTTGTTCAAGAATGGCAAAGATTTTCTTTGCATTCAAAAAAGACATGTGTCAGATGTAGTAAACTTTTCTGGCAACGCTGCACTTCGTTTTATGTAGAGATCCTTGCTTACATCAATGATGAGCACATAAGACTTCTACACTTTAACAATGAAGGTGCTTGTATCCAGAGTTACCTCCCAGAAAAAAACAGATGTTGATCAGAAAGGACTCTTTTTCCATGCCAGAACTCCCCAGGGAGTCAGAATGTGGGATGGGGAAAAGAGTGTTTAAATGGTTTAGAGAAATCAAGCAATTAGGAAAAATAAAGAGAAGTCAGCTAGAAAATCATCAAAACAATGTCAATCTTGTATGCAAAATATGAGACACAATGAAGAAGAAAGCAGACATTTACTTGCATAAATACACATCCACTGCCATTGATTGTCAGGCTGTATTTCCCAGGGACCTCTGGAAGGGGAGTCTGTTGCAGCAGGAGCCTGTTCTCATTGTTGACAATAAATACCTTCTCAAAAGGCTTTTTGGAAGTGATCTTGACTCCATTTTGTGAAGCAGAGTTGTGGGTGGCCTCACCATAAGCAGCGAGTGCCTGAAGGGCAATGACTGTGTCCTGAAGAAAAAGAAAATAATAAAGACAATTGGCTACACAGCGTGACCAGTGCAGAGGAGACCAAAGTCACTGTTGCAATACCAATTGCAGTTGCTGCTTCCTGAATTTGTGTGTAATTCCAGGGTTCCATACAAAAGGAGCCATTTCATGCTCTCATGTATGCTTTAGGGTAGAAGAATCTCTCTCCTAATACAAGGGTCTCAGAACATAAAATCTGAGCAGCAGAGTGCACTTCTAGAGTTTTTCATAGTGATGAAGCCTGTGTTTTCTGAAGACCTACACAGAACTCATGGGTCATCTAACAAATGGGACTTGGTGTTTTCTAGGCTCATCCCCGACACAAATATCTGTATTTATTGCTAGTCAAATTACTCTTGTATGGGTTTAACCTTCCCATAGTTAAGAAGAGGGGGAAAAAAGTATTTTAGTCTCCTAATATAAAGGTCTGGTTTCTCTCAGAGACAGCAAGTAGAAAAGAGAAACAGGACTAGCCCTGCTGGAACTCTGAAACAATGCCCTGATTCCTAGGACTAGCTGTGGAGTGGAAGGTAGTTTTGGCACCTGGGTAGAAGAGAAACCTCCGTAGGGATTCTGCTGCCTGATGATCCACTGCACAATCCCTGAGGCCTTTGTGAGATCCTCTTTATTCCGGTTGGGTTTGCAGAGCAATGCCAACAACACGTAACTGGTGATCTCAACCGCAGCAGAAGGGGCATGGTCAAGGAAGGAGGGAGATTTGTCTGATGGAGACCTCTCCTCCTGCTCCCAGTGCTGTGAGCCATCTGAATAAACAAAGAGAGGAACCAGTACTGAGTGCAGGTGCCACTGCTCTGTACTGCCTTGGAGTCTCTCACTGCATCCAGGCCTCTTCCTCAAAAGGACTCCCTGCACATCAGTGAAGGCACTGCAGGTTAACTACACGGGTTATTTGCGCGGTTTGGTTCATGTGCCCACGCTCTCAATATTGTCAAGGTTAGACCATCAGTAAGATCTGTTCCATATTCCCACTTCCCAAAATCCCCAAGTGACTGAAACTCACCAATTTCCTTTGCTGATTTCTGTAGCTCTTCAAGGAAAAATTCACATTTTTCTGCCTTGCCAGCTAAGCAGAAAGCATAGGCCATGAGTGCCTGAGTGTAAACTTCACTGATACTCTTCTCAGATGCAATCTCCAGACAAAAAAAGGCATTTCGGATTACAGAGTACTTAAAAACAAAAGAGCATAGGGATCTAATTCAGGATAGTGGTCTTCACCTGCTCAAAAATTTATTTTCTTTAAATTTGTTCCTCATCCTGTCACTATCACAGCAATGCGAGTGGAACTTCAGCTCGTATAATGACTTCAGGAGAAAGAATATAGAATTCTTCAAGAAGGGATTTTGCAGGAAACATCAAACTATTCAAACAGCTTTCAATGGTGTTCTTGATGAGATTGGTCTATATATTTCACAGACAATTCCTGCTTATCTCCATGATAATTATTTGCTCTGCATTTCTGTAGTCAAGAGTTTGTTGTCTTGAACAAATCCAGCTTAGTGGTTTCTATCCTCACTGACTTTGGTGTAACTTTAGTTCTGCAATGTTGTACCAGGTTTACACACACACAAAAATGTACAGTTTGACTCTGTGTCCCCAGAAGGGATATGAAAAAGTGGAGGCTAACTCATGTATTGAAGTCCAGCATCTCTTCTGTAGTTGCCTTTGTACTGCCAACTTTTTGGAAAGGACCGATCAGCTTTTGCTCTGATGGACATTTGTTTTTCCAACATATCTTTTAGTTCCATTTGTAGATTTTATAGAGTTACCTGCCACAACTAACTTTCTTTACAGGGCTGTCTTTGAGACTAAGCCATAGTGATGTGGGTTACTACCTGTTATGTTTGGGTTTCTACCTGTCAAGTCTTTTATTGGAAACTAAAGGGTGTCACTAAATGTTTTGTGTCTTGAAAATAGAAGGTCTAATCCCACTGAGGTTTGTACAGTTTCTGCTCAAAGACTGGTGGTTTAAGAGGTATAGGGATGGGGACTTTATCACAGCAACCCATGCAGATACAGAGCATGGTCACCTACTCTGGGAGCTCTGTCTCTCTCTTTACTACCTAGACAATTTAGCAGATGCTGAACCCAAGGCAACAACTGGGGATCAGTTCCATCTGAACATCAGGTGAATCTCCTTACCAAACTAGAGTGTCCAGCTTCCAGCATGGCAATGGTGATGTAGGCAGAAAGCGACAGCTCATCATCTACCCCTCCCTGAAAACAACATGGAGAGAGGAATAATCTGTAAATGCCATGGATGAGAGCCTTTAAATATGAATTGCCACATCCCAGCTGAGAGAGTGTGGACAGTTCTGAAGGCAGCCCAAAGGGAAAGAGAGCACTCACATAGTTCTTGATTAGATCACAAATTCAGAGAAGCCGTTTGCTATTAAATCCAAAAAACATCACTCCTTCAATCTTATAATCCTCTAACCCTGTCTCAGGTGCACATAACGTATAAGGTAGGTGTACAAAGGCTGACTGAGCTGCACATAGTCATTATAAGATGTGGAGAATTAACCCTTAGGAAGAAGACAGGCATTGGGAGTGAAACATAATTTTTGTCAGTAATAGGATAACATATTCTTAATGAAAAAGTATAAATTTGACCAAGTAGTGATTCTCTGCTACCTTCAAGGCATTGTTGAAGAGTGTTCCAATGCTCCTGAAACAGCCATCTAGCTTCTGTTTGCTTGACAGCCATATCAGGGTTTGAGACTGGACACGGTCATCAATATAGATTAGGCGACCAGCTTGTGCAAAGGATCTGTACACAAAGGCAGTGAGCCTGCAAGGGAAAGATGAGGCTGTGACCTCAGCACTGGAAGAAGAAGAAGAAATCAGCCTCCCATTCGTGCTGTTGAAGGGCATGAAGAGTCTCAGCCAGCATGTTGGTGGCTTGCTTTCTCTTTGTGTGCTCCTCAGAGAGAGAATAGTTAAAGGAGTAGTAGCTAGATGGGACATGGGAAGGATGTCCAGCTCACTCTGGCTGCTCCTGCCTACAGAGCACCACAGTGCAATGGGTTTCATAGGAGACAGTAGGAGTATCAATCAGAAAGTCAGCTGGGTCTTTAGGGGTCAACGTCTTTTCATGCACCTGGCCTGGCAGAGGATGGAGAGACATTTCCTTTAGTACTTTCCAAAACCCAGTCCTAGACAGCTCTGTACATCTGATTCAGCCAGTAAAACTGCCTCTTACCTCCACCATAATAATTGAATGGAAATTCATCTCTGAGCCAACTCTGCTCCCAGTCACTCACCAGGTATTCCCTTCTTTATCTCTGGTGCCAAAGATGCTGTAGGACCCATCAGGATGTTTGTATGACAGCTGCTTCTGGTAGCCTGTGAGAGCATGGAAAAGGAAGTGTCCTTGGATGTAAAAGCAAAACCCTATTTTGTTTGCTAACATATTTGTCTGAAACCACAGTGGGAAAGAATGGAAAGGCAATGTGTATCTTCCAAGCAGGCGGGGAGCTCTGAGGGATCTTATAAATGGAAATATGGAACATCTTTTCTTGCAGAAACACTGAGAGAATAGGCAGAGCTCTATCAACCCTATGCTCCAACTAAACATACAGGACCAGAATACATGCTGTGCCTGAGTGGGAAAAGAGAAGGGGACTGAAAAACAAAATCTCAAAGGAAACATGGCAGCTGAATGTCAGCAAAAAGGCATAAGAAGATAAAGGAAAGTAAAAAATGTCTTGTTCAGGGCAAATCCTTGGGATGCTGGGCTGTGCTACATCTGTGATGCCATCTGCCAGGGTAGCTATGCTGCTGCTGCTGCTGCTGCTTCCTCTCACCAGCCCTTAACAGGAATTTCAGCATTTACACATTATAAGGGAGCCACAAAGCTCTCACCGCTCACTAAGTATCCAATGGCCTTGGATTTGATCTCCTCATTCAGCTGCCCTGTCTTGTTCAGATAGTCCAGGACGTAGATGTTGGGTGCAAAAAGGACCATGTTCTGCTCCCCACAGCCAAAGGGCATCTGGAGGAGCTGGTGCAGGTTCTGCATGGCAGTGCCCATGATGTCACCTGGGGAAGGGGAGATGGGAGGCAGGATTAGCACAACTCATGGCCACTGAAATTACCAGTAATTTCCATTCCACAGGCAGAGTCCTAGCAGGGACTCTAGCAGGGGTTGGGAGCCTTCTGAACAAACCTGAAGTTCTCAGTGCTGAATTCTATACTGTTTTGCAGCCAACTAAGAATCCCTTTCCTGCCTCTCCTTACATAGTCTAAATTGCCCTTACCAGAACCACTCCTTATTTTGGTGCCACTTCAAGCAGATACTTCTTGTTGGAAATGAAAGTAACTTACAGGAAACTTCAGTTTCCAGAGGATGGAACAGAATAGCCAGAGCTATTGATTGCAAACATTTATTGCAAAATTAACAGCTAATGCTGCAAAATTACATTAATAATGCAGATGTATCACAGACCACCCCTTAATTGTCATTTCTAGGAAAGGTGGCACAGACTCAGCAAGGGATTTCTGGAATGAGCTTCTAAAAGTCACCAACTTTGCAAAGCAAGGATTTTATGGCTAGTGAATCATGTAACCAAATCCACGTCCTGAAAAGACTGAATAGACTCTACTGGCATCCCTGATTTGTAGGTGGGTGTGTAGAAAAATGCCATACTGGCATGAATCTGGCTGAGGTCATAAGTCAGAACTGTGCTGCTGCTTCAGAGAAAGACTCCCAAATGCACTAAATTTAAACAAAATAGTGAAGAGTGATGCAACTGATATTTAAACTTCATCTTGCTCATGCAGAGCATTGCTGGACAAGATGAGAATCAGTCTCTTTTCTCAGAAGTTTTCCACACTAGGAATGGAAACTCACATTTTGAATACTGAAAGAGCTTTCATGTTACATTTTCTATATTTTCTTTTTTTAAGGTTCTATTAATTATATATTTACCAACAACAGAAAAGGACGCTCTGGCTGATCCTTCCAGAACATTTGTAGGGAGCTCTAGAGCTATATCTTGAATAACTACATCATCTGTGGAGAAAAATATTTGTCATTTGTACAGAAATACTAATTATAACAGTGAAATGCTCCTGGTACAAATTGCACACAAGAGACAGCAATAAAGTGAAACTCACAGCATTCGCCAAGAACATGAAGACAGAAGGGGGCACAGCAAAATCACAATTGTGAAAAACAGATCACGTGGTGTAGTCACTGTCATTGCTCAGTGGAAAACAGTAAAACAGAATAAGGTTGGTGCTCACAGGCTGTAGTATCTGTGATCCTTGGAGATTCCTTCAATGACAGAATTGGTGTTGTGTCACTGAAGGAATTGTTCTGAGGCTCAGAACAGATTTTTTGCCTCTTCTAGGCCAGTCAGGAAACCTTAGGAGCTGTTTGCTGTCAGCACTGAGATGGTGAGGAAAGGAACATTACATTCCCTCTCCCATTCCCACCAGAGGTGGAAAGCTGAGAGCTTCATAGCAGCCTTCCTGCAGCATCTGAGCACATCTGACCAAGGCACAGATGCTGCCTCAGTGCTGTGCACCAGACCACACAGGAGTTTGGTAGCAGGGAACTGAACTATTACACTCATACTAGCTGTCATACAAACAACTCTGGGAAAAAGGGAAGGGAAAACACCAACAAACACTGCAGGAAAGAGTGCGGACTCCAACCTTCCTTTCAGTTCTTCTCAAGACAGCAGTACATAAGACACTTACCTTCTGTGCAAATTAAGGCGTTTTGAGTCTTTTCCCTTCTGATTCCTTCAGGCTGCATGGAGATGGAAAGAAGAGACACACACAGTGAATGAGACAAAAGCATGCAGAAGAAATTCAGTAACAAAAAAGCTACCCCCTTCCCCAACCTCCTACATCATAGAACAGCTTGATTGAAGCAACAAGTTTACAAGTTCATGTACGATGTGGCTGCTCCTAAAAGGGAGATCACATCAGATGGAGTCCCTCATTTCCAGTTTCTCCTCTGCACGAGGGAGACATGCACTTGTCAAAACCCACTGATCCTCACAGTAGGGGACGTCAGATGGGAGTGGACTTGGTCTTAGATTGAACAGCCAGACCCTGACCCAGCCAAATGAAGGTGGAGCCATACCAGGAGTTCTTTAAGGAACCTGAAAAACTTTTATTTGCTTTTGGTACTTCTGCTGTGTTCTAGTTTCCTCATGAAATGGAGTACAGGACAAACAGTAAGAGCTGCCAGCAGTACCTCAACCAGCAGTGTTCTGATCTGGGTGTCCCTGTAGTCAATACTGATGTTCCTGGGAGATTTGTCTCTACAAGCTTCATCATCCTTGGTCTCTGCAGTAACGCTGAACACTACATTACCTTAAATAACAGCAAAAAAAGGAAGGAAAAATGGAGCTCTACCATGCAGGATGATTGACTAAGTAAGAAATTTCATGATGAATAAGATGAAGTAGTTCAACATAATGCATGGTCAGTCACTGTAGGTAAGACATATGGGAAGAGAACTGATCTCTAAAAATGGCAGTGATAAACACACTGAAGCTGTGGAGAAGCTCTTTAACCCAGACAACTGGAAAGAACAGTGATAGACCAAGCTCTCCAGGTTGGAAAAGGATTAAGTTTTTTCAGGTGAGATATAAATTAATATCAATCTTGGATCAGAAAACCAAGTAGATTCAAAGCACTTACCAATTTCTTTGGGGAAAATATTCCAGACATAGGTCTTTCTTTGCTTGGCACATACACATCCATCATCCTCTGGGGAGATGAGTTTGGCTTGATAATCAAGGGAATTCGACAGAGAAACATTAATCTGGGAACAGAAAGAGTAGTGTAATGGGATGAAGGTTTTGTACCATATTGCAAATGGTGCTTTGTTAGAGGGGGTCAGACACTATCTGCTTACATCTAGAGTTAAGTGTAGAGCAAATTTAAGGCCTCGGATGATGATGTTTGATTAATCATCCATCAGATGTAACCTGAACAGTTTTCCCTCTTGCTTCTCTCAACGGTCTCACTGTTAACACAGGATATTAAGCATCCTATACACACCTGATTCTTAACGAAATGGCCCCAGTGAAACCCTTAATGGCTTGCATAACTGTGAATGGTCACAGTTCACAAGATCTCCCTTTGCTCTGCACTGGTTTCAGAGGACAAATCCAGTCAGGATAATCTGTTGTCAGATAGAATGAGCAGTGCCTCATTTAAAAGCAGATCCAACCACCTGCACCAATCATTTTTCTGCAGATTCTTTGGAGATGGGGTAAGGTCTAAGAATGTGGGCACAAGTACACACCTTAATGCAGTGGTCAAGGTAGTTGAAGACAGTGGCTCGAAGCAGGAAATCTTCCCCTCGTATGACAGAGTATGGCAAGGTCAAGTCAACAAAGAAAGGCTGCAAGACTGTCAGGGTGGCAGGCACAGACATGCCAAATCCAGCCAACTCTTCCACACAGAAGGCACTGGCTTTCCATTTGGTGATGGTGTCGGGGATGGTGTATGAGATGCTGGCATTTCCAGTAGAGCTGATGGGAAGAGAGAAAGGATGAAAGTTTTAGAAAGGGTAAATTTCAGATAACTTGCTTCTCACTAGGGACAACAAGTTTTGAAAACCAGAACTACTCTTATTTTATCTGCAGAAATCCCACATACAATCCCTGGAATTTGAGAAAAGTCCATTTGAAAGTTCTTTTGCCCATCATATCCTTGACTTTGGAAAGACAACTCAGAGTTCTTGTTCTGCAAATCTACATTTTAAATAGAGGTGTCCTCCTCCTGAGGAAGGGGGTATGACTCATGGTACACACATTGTGGGAACAGGTATCTTTAGAGACATCTTTGGTAATTTGATCACGGAAAGCATGGGCAGCTGATGATTGGAAAACTAGATCTAGGGCCAAAAAGGAAGAAGAGTTGGCAGGGGATTGTCACCTTGCAGGACATCAGAGAACATATTTAGTCATTCCTAAAGCAAGGCAAAGATATGAAAGAAGCAGTACTCACTTAATTGGAACTATATCCCAAATCCAAGCTTCAGGAAAGAATTCCCGAACAGTCTCAAGGATGAGTGTCCTCTCGTCTTCCTCCCTACCAGCTTCAGCTGGTAAAAGATAATGAGAACTTAGTAAAACCTGGTTCATATAATGGAGAGGCCCGGAGAAGACAGGTTTGAATGCACATGAGCCAGAATGAAGGACAACAAGGGTTTTAGCATTTCCTTCTAACTGAGACTATACATAATGCCATGCAGATATTATTAAATGTTGCTAATATATTTCTCGGGTATAACCTGGTGTCAAAGGAAAAAGAAAACATTGCCTGAAGTGTTCTGCTCTCTTATGAGCATGAGACGTAGGGCTAGAACTCAGGTCACTTGGCTCTTAGCTCTGATTACTGTTCACACTGTTGCATAGCCTTTTCCACCTAGCTCTGGTCAGAAGGGGATCAATGTCAACAGTGTTAGTTTTGTGTGACAGTGCCAAGTGCCCACAATTCCCAGTGTGAAACTGGACATGAATCAGAAGTATAGACCTGAAAGACTCTTTTGGGCACTGGCCATTAGCTTAAGCTATCTCATTTTGTGCCAGGCTAATATTTAATATCAAAACCAAAGTGGCTAATGAGTACTGTCTATGTCCATATAACAAGAATACCTCTTCCTTTAAGGACAAAGGTAAAATCTCCTTCCTGTCCTCTGTATTACCTGATGATTTGACATGGTGAGCAGAAGCCATGTGTCCTGCATTCATTACATATGGTTGACGTCTTACAGTCTCACCAGTGCATACAACTGGTTGTCGAACCTTTGAGTTGGTAAAAAATTTAATTCCCATATCCTGTAAAAAACACATTTTAGCGTTAGCCATAACCACAGTGTAGCTGAGGTCTGTTCCATTCTTCCCTCTTTCCCATTACTGTGTTTCCACCACAGAGATGCCCAGAGACATGTATGCAGAGACTTTTGTGAGCTTTGTGTTTGCTGGAAAATCACAGTAGGCACCATAATCAATTGAAAATAGAGGTCTAAGAGAAGAGTTTGTCATGTATGAGTTTTACTAATGGGGTTGTTTGCAGAATCTAACACTACATAAGCAGAAACTCACTTCAGCATATTTAGGTAACGTACAGGACATTTACCCTGAGGAATTGATACACGTCTGGGCCTAATCCAGACATTACAGGTGTGTAATACAAGCCTTTGTGAAAGATGTGGTCAGATGAGACACAGGGCTCTTGGGAGTCTTCTTCTAGATTGAACCCATGGAAGACGTAGCCTCGAAAGTCTTGTAGGGGATGCAGGCTGTATACCTGTGAGGGGCAAGGAAACAAGAACTGTGTATATGGAAACATCTACCTTACTTACAGTCAAGTACTGCAAATTGCCAAAACTGAGATGACAGCCTGTTTGACATCATACTCTGTTTCCTGGACTGAGAAGTGGCTAAATGGCTGGGATTAGAGGGCAGTGATCAGTGGCACAAAATCTAGCTGGAGGCCAGTAACCAGTGATGTGCCACAGGGTACCTCGGTACTGGGTCTAATCTTGCTCAGTATCTTCCTTGATGATCTGGATGTTGCAGCAAGGGTCCACTCTCAGCAAGTTTGCTGATGGCACAAAACTGGGAGTAGTGGAAGATATGCTGGAGGGTTGTGCTGCCAGAGACCAGTCACAGGTTAAACTAAATCCCAGATGAAAGGGGAATTACAATCCACAGGAAACAAAATCTGTTTATTGCCTACTAAAGATGGCTTATGACCAGCACATGCCAGAGGCTGTAGAACACTAAACTAGTCTAATGATCGCAAGTAGAGAGACACTGGAGGAGGAAGAAGCAGTGGAAGGAGACAAGTCATTTGGCAGCTTACCATTTCCATGGACAGCTCTGTCTCTGGCTTCAGGATCAGCACACTCTGGTCCACTGCCCTCACAGCACAGAAGGAGTTGGCAGCAGCTTCAATGACCAAACTGACATTGGAAGCTGGGTGCATCTGCTTTTCAGAGAATTCCAAGTGGACCTGAAATTCATCATACAGATGTTGGCATGGCTGATCCATGCTGCTGGGGCTGCTCTGACTGTGTGTGTGAGTAGAGAGCGAGAAGGAGAGTGGAAGGATTTCCTGATAAAGCACAGAAGGTCTGCTTGAAGGAGGATGTCTGGTCTCCATTGTAGCTCTTGACCAGGCCTCTTTTATAACAGGGACTTAGGCAACAATCACACTTTGATTCCTGTGATAGCTTAAATGAAGCCTACCTCAAGTGATTTAAAACAAAGTGTGATCCTCTTGATGTCATTGTTGAATCAAATCAAACCTTATCCAGACTTGACTACATGCAATAATCCCTACAGTGAGCAAATCATATTTTTCCTAGGTCCATGGCCCAAGTTAGTAAATATATAAAACAGATTTTGAATCTATTTGGAACAAAATCTATTTCACATTTATTTTAGATAAGAGGAAAAAAATAGGACGGTAACTAGAAATGGGCAACTAGAAACATTTTGTTTAATGTCACTTGGTTTGTCTTGTTCTCTAGTTTCCTGCATTTTAGTTTTTAGGAGCTAAAGATTAGAAAAATTTTACTGGTTAAATCGGAGTTTAAAATGATGAATGAAAATGTACCATTAAAAAAAAAAAAAAAGGAAGAAATACTTAAACCCCAGACTGTTATTTTGGCTTTATTTTCTATGTGTGTTTAGTTCTGGTAAACCTAAGCTGCATTTTTCAACAACAGAATGTAAAAAATTAGATTGAATGATGAAGTGGGATAAGTCTAAAGTGTTTTCACTATGTTGAAGAATAGGAAGTCTAAAAACTGAATGGAACACTGGTAGAGTTTAAGAGAAGCAAGAATCATTTGGGGTTTATGTGGGTCTCCTGAAAAGTTTTTAACGTTAAAAGACGATATATCTTCTGACAATAAGGCCAGGAGGTGATGGTAGAGGAAAGATATAAGGCCAAAGAGAAAAAAGAAAAATGAATACACAAAGAATTTGTATTTATCTGACAGCAGGTAAGGCTTTCTGTATCTTAGTGCCTCTCACCTTGTTTTTGAAACACTTCTCGACTGGCAATTGAACACTGTCTGCCACCAGCTCCTTGTCAGGGTGTAAGGTGTACACCAGCAACCAAAGGGCTGGAGCCATTTTCTCACTGACCACAAGTGGAATGGTGAAAGTGCCATTTTGGCCTGTTAGAAGAAATAGAAGCACCAATAAGGAAGGAATATCAAAGATTTACTGTAGTAGTAGCCAAACTCAATGGGTGTGTAACTGTACCAGCCAGTGGAGTGATCTGGACTTAGACAAATGGAACAATTTTCCAGGAGGTGACAGGCCTGTGTTTAATCCAGGTGGTCTCAGATTTATTGTAGATTTGAACATATGGCCATATTCAGGTAGGACCCTGAAGCAGACACTCTGCATTCCTTATGTCATCCTTTGGGAAGATCTCTAAAGAACACTATTTGACTAATATCAAATTACATAATTGCTGGACTAAACTTGACTTTATAGTAATCTTAGTGGTAGTGCTACTATCATGCACACATGCATGGCTGGAGAGAGATATGGCCCTCCCTATAGCTGCTATATTCAACCATCTGGGTGTTTGGTTGTTTGGTTGTTTATTTTAATGCAAAAATATGAATTGGCAACTTAACTTACCAGCTTGGATATTAATTTTAATTTCTCCTGTAAGGACAATCTTTCCTTTTGCCATGCCCTGTACAGAGAAGATCAAGACATTTATGAGTTGGCAGAAGGTGGAGGGAGAAAGCAGCAATCAAGTTCATTGCCCTGCATCAACTGGGCAATCTACAATGAGATGATCTCAAATGCTTAAACATAAGCCTTAGGGCATGCTGAATGCTACCACTGCTGCTGCTGGGGACCTTGTTGTTCATCACAAAGCAGAAGCAAAATAAAGGGAAAAGGGGGACAGAGAAAGCCATGAAGAGCACTCACTGCTGTAATTCCTGTGGATGGATTGCCAGATAGCTGCCCAGTAAAGCCCTTTCAGCAAACTGACCCACAACCTCATACTCACCACGTAGTAGAAGTCCATGGCATTGATTCTCTTGTATCCTTCTATGTTTAAGACATAGTGCACAGTGATCATCCTCTTCTGCCCACATTTCAGATCTTTCCACAAGGGCTCAATCCTCACAAAACTGTTAGTCCAAGAGTAGAAGCGCTGGACGGAGTGAGATGCTTCTGGGTAGTAAGGCTCTATCCAGCCTTCATAGTGGCAGTGGTCACTGGTTTTATAAACTGCCTGAACAGAAGAGGGAGTGGAGAAGAAAAGGAAAATAACATATATCACTAGGGAAGTCGTCATCACATTCTGACATCAGAATGATTAGTTCACGTAACCCATTTAGATAAGAACTGCATCTAAAGCCAAACTGGTTAGGAAAGAGCAGCCTTGCAGCAAGCCATCGCCTTGCAACAACTCAGGTGTTTTCCTCACTCCTCTTATGGTAGTTTTTGAGAGCTCTAGGCCATGAAGAAAGATGAAGAAAGCATATTTTTATTACCAGAATTAAAACCCCATCCCATCTCTTTTTTGGGGTTCAGTTTGAGAGCAGCCATCTCTCTGCGTGTCTCTATTCAGCCTGGTTTCATACTCACTTTCAGACTGATCTCAGGATCAAACATTTCGGATGTGTCAATGCTAAACTCAGCAACACCATTGTGATCCGTGGTGAAGTTGTCTGTGTTCTTGTTATTGACAAATAGCTGAATAACCTCATTGGAAATTGGGGAGTTGTCTTTGTCTACCAGCTTGATCTGTAAAAGCAAATGTGAAACATGTTGAGCGTATTGTTGTCGTTCTCTATGCAGATAGTGCTATTTTGCACTCCTTTGCTCTCCAAACAGCAGAATTGCTTTTTCATCTTCCTCATCCAATACTTGACAACTGAAATGTGTCTCTTCATTTTCTGGCAACTATCTGAGCTATCTTATGAGGTTTGAAGTGGGAGCTTCCTCAGCATCTGCCACACCACTGAAAATGTTGTTTTGTGGAGCAAGAACTTTCATGTCTCATCTCTTTCTTGATCAGTCCCTTCTGACTATATATTTCCAGTTAAAAATATATTTTCTTTTCTCCCTTCCTTTTTTTCCTTCCTTAGTCTTGAGAGTCTGCTACTGTTATTTTCAGTGTCTGAAAACTTTTTCTCCACACCTTTGTTTTGAACATTTTTCTGATTCTGTCTACACTGTCTCTGCTGTTTATGTGTTAAACAAACAAATAAACAAACAAACAGCAAAATAACAGATCCCATAAAGTATATTCTGTGTTGCTAGAAATGAGCATTCATTTTTATTTTTTAAAGAAAAAGAACAGAGTGGGAATGGGAACAAAATAATAATGTTCTATAGACTTTACAGAGGGGAAAAAAACCCCACCCTTGAAAGAAAATGTTGTCTCCTTTCAGTGCTACTGGTCCTCCTTATCCTGTCCTCATTGACAAAAGCTGAACTGAAGGAGAGAGATTTATCCCTACCCTTTAAACCACTGACAGATTTATGTGGGTACTGTCATGAAATAAAGTAATGAAAAACCTTTCTGAGCCAGAAACTGTTGTTATTTCCTTGATTTTTTGTGTGCGACTTAAATTCCTTTCCCTCTTTTTTTTCCCTCATCCACCAGTTTTTATTCATGTCTGGCTGACATGTGATGGTCAGTTCTGAAGGAAGAGGCAGTGATTTATAGCAAGTTTAAAATGCAAGTTAGAGAAATGCAAATTAATGAATTGTTCCGACTCAAAGTATTTCTGGCAGAACCAAACTCAGAATAAACTAATAGTCTTCAGTATTCAGAATTACCAGTAGGGCATTGCATGTAACAAAAGAAGACTGGGGACAACACCCCTACCCCAAACAGTCTTCTAGATGTTGCAATCATTGTTGTTTAGTGATTGCCTGTCAATCATCTTCAATACAAGCCATCCAAGCTCTTGCTTACCTGTCCAAAGTAAGGAATTCCTCTTCTGTAGTGGTGATCCATGTTCTCAAACTG
The DNA here is from genome assembly GCA_013397075.1 of Rhabdornis inornatus. Lineage (NCBI taxonomy): Eukaryota > Metazoa > Chordata > Aves > Passeriformes > Rhabdornithidae > Rhabdornis > Rhabdornis inornatus. Next base: position 54,868 of record VWZS01008936.1, read on the forward strand.
TATGGTGCTCATCACCCGAGTTATGGAAATAACCTGAGCAGCTGTAAATTGCAGGCCTGGAAGACATTCCCAGAGTCATGAGAAGACACACTTTGTCCTGCACAGAGCATCCTCAGAGTCTGCCTGGAGATGGTCACTGTGCTTGTAAAAATCAGGGAGACATTCCTGTACTCAGCAAGCAGAGGCTATCTCCCACTCTGCTTCTTGACCACACTGCTTTTGCTGTTTCTGTCTGTCTGGAAGGTATTACCTGTTCCTTTCTCTGTCACTGTGGCTTTCACATCCAGGTTCCTCATGTAACCAGTGCGATGCAACTCAAAGATGTTGGAGCTGAGGACCTGGGAGAGGCAACCATCTCTCTCCAGCTGAATAGGGAAGAAAACAAATCCTGTTGTCAAGGATCATAGCTTGGAAAGTGTGTTGACAATACACAGGACACTTCTTTAGTCAGTGAAGATTTTTCCCAGTGCTTTTAACATGATTTATACATGTTTATGAGAAACTGAGTCATGAAGAAGAAACGTGTTAATCCTTCAGGCCTGCAGGAAGCCAAGAAGAGAAATGAGGTGCCCTGAGCTCCTTGCTACTCACACAAGCAACGAGATGAGTAGGGTGAAGAGAAGCATCAAAGAGAGAAAACAAAGTGTGATGTGCAAAGGGAGAGAAACAAGAACACAGAAGAGAGGACAAGCATGAAGAGGAATAATAATTATGTATCATACATTTTTGGTAAACGATTGACAAACTGGGCTTTTCTTGCACCTCCCATATGAATCAAAATCCCTGCACACACTGAACTTGACTTTCCCTTCAACAGGCTGGCCATAGGTGTACCTAGGGAAAGAGGAAATATGATCTGATGAGGTCTGTGAGCTAATGCTTGAAAAATAATCTTAAGCTAATGTGTGCAGGAATAGATCCAGGACAAGCAGTGAGCTGGGAAGCCAGAGCATGGAATAGTTTCACAGGTTTTTACTAACTCTCCTGCTTTAACAAAATAGAAAATACAACTCAGAAATCAAAATTAGTTCTTTTTCACACCTAAACCTATAAAACAAAGCTAGACCTTGAATGTAAAAATAAATACCTTTATAATGAACAGATGTGGCTACTGACCATATTAAGACTGTTGTCTCCAATCTTCAGCTTAAACTGGAGTTCCAGGCTCACTGAAATCAAAGCAAAACTCCTCATATCTGCTAGGGGATCAGGATTTGAACCCTGGATTCCAAATTACAATATCTTGGTGTTGTTGTAAGCAAGGTCCTTCTAAAGGACCAAGTTTGTAGGGGGAGTTAGCTGGAACCATAACATCCCCACTAGAATTTAATGGTGCTCTGCTTTATGAAGGTTTCCCTCTGAAGTGGGCTGTTGGGAGTGGACACATCCTACTTTACCAGGGAACCTCTCAAAATATTTATCCACCTCTTAGAACACCATATGGAATCAAACTCTTATACAATAAAATGAGATGAGCACACACATGAATGAAAGCTCCAATGACCAAGTCAACCCTCACCAACCTCTTCTGGAGCCCTGCGTATTTTGGCTTCTTCTCTAAGCCCTGGCTCTTCCCCAGTCCTTGGGAAGTTCTTCCACCTCAGCATATTTCCTAACAGCTCTGCATGTGGTACTTACAACCCACAGACTTTCACTGTGAAGTCTGAATCCAGGACTGTAAGGCTTTCTGGTGCAGTGACTGTGACATCAAATTTTGGCAACACTAGGACAAAGAACGAAAAGAAAAAAACCCAACACTGGCATACTGTAAATTTGTAGACCCTCCTAAGATGAAAGCAAAAATGAGGTTATATCTTCTTGTTGGTCATAGAGGGAATGGATCTCAGAACCAGGGTGGCAATATGATGAAGAACTGGCCTGATTTTCAAAGGCTTACTAAAGTACTTCTGCAACACTTTGAAGAGAAGACAGGATTTCTGAAGTGAATCCTGTGATGTCTAGATGCCTTGCAGAGCTTTGGTGAAGAAAATTGGACATAGCTGGGAAAAATTTAGTTTGTCTCATTGAAATTTGCAAGTTGCTGATTTCTTATGCAGATTATTTTCCTGGCTGAGTGTGTGAAAAATTGTAAATGTTTCTTGTTTGGTTGGTATTTTTTTATAATTCTCTCTTTTTTTTTAATTTCCCCAGTTCTTAATGACAACTAATTGAAGCTGCATTTGCCAGGAAGCTGTTTGAAATTTTAGCAGTCAAAAAGGCTGTTTGATATGGGCCCATCTCTAATAATGTTTCCTACAGTGAATAAAGAAAATGGGTGATATTTACCATATTCCTCCACAAGGAATGAGTGATTTGTTTTATCTCCTGACTTCTTTGCTACAATAATTTTGTAGTTCCCCAGGATAGGCTCTTCAGTGAGTGGGAATTCTAGCTGAATAATGTTCATCTCCGACTTCACATTTTGCCACTGCAAGATCCTGTTGCCCCTTGGATCCTGAAGCAAAAAAGAATACAGACTCACCTATTTTGTCTTGGAAATCTTTTGCTACTTGCACACAAAACCAGCAACAAAGAAGAAAACAGCATATTGCTTTAACTCGCTGGAGAAGCTGCTTGGGTATTGAGTTAAATTGTGCCTTTGTACTCTGATTATTCAAGTTATTATTAATGTTGTTAGATTCTCATCTATTATTCCCGATTTAGGCATTCTCTGCCAGCCTACTTATTAGTCTCAATCGTCAGGGAAAGTTGCACAATACTGCTCTTTCCTGCTCTTTGGTATATGTTGCTCTAGATTTGTGTCAAGAGGGGAGAGAAAGAAAATCTTCTTTGTGCTTTCCCTTCTGCCAAGTTTATCCCACACAAATCTTGGCCTTTAGCAACCCCAGCTTTTTTTTTCAGCTGCCAGAAGAAGTAAAGAAACTTTTCTTCTGCATTCAGTGGAGCAGCATTTTCCTCTCAGCATATGTTATGCTAGCTAGACTAAAGAAAACTCATTCACACCATTTCCTTGACTCCTTACAGCAATGACTGGAAGAAAAACACGTGGAGGGCTCAAAAGATGTATGTTCTCACTGCAAAGAAAATAAAGTCCCCTGACTTCACAGTGTAACATGGAAACTTGTAAGGATGCTGTCTAGACATGAACTGCAATTATTTTAAAAATCACCAGAAAATGCCATGAAAGTACTGACATAGTTAGTAGTTGCATTCACAACCTATATTTCTTTACAGTTTTTAGCAGCACTAGACCTACAAAAAGATATACCCCAAAATGAGCAGAGCAAATTAGGGGAATGGGAGGGCAGACATAAGAACACTACAGATTTTGACTGCTGAAATTATTATAGGTGTGCTTTCCATGTCAAACTCAAAGAGCATCCTGTTTTTTGTGGAGTTTCTGTTAATTTCTGCTGGTGTACTCAGCAGCAAGATTTTTGTGTATAGACACATTCAAACCCATGTAAGGACATGTGCCTGGAGTAATGCAGTACAAAGACATACATTTCTTACCTGAATTGCAATCAAGGGGTACTGAAAGAGGAAAAACAGAATGGAAGAAGATATTAGGTGGCTGATCAAACATAAATTATTTTTCCTCAGTACTGGGAGAAATATATAACCAATATTCCATATAAAACCATTAATCAGAGGTCCTCATCTCTTATTTTAACCAGTTTAATAGCAATTTTACTTCCATAAGAAGCTTGCATAAAGGAGAGGGATGAAATGAGAATGGTGGGACATGTACTGGTTTTGGTATAATCTCAGAGCGTATGAGTGAGCAGGGCTATAGAGGTGCACACAAACCATGATTGGGGCTTCTTAGCACCAGCTCTTTTGCTACCACTGTGCCATCCCCTACATTGCAAGAGCAGGAGAGGAGGCCAGTGAAGACCCTTCCATTCATTTCCTTATGCACGTTGAGCATGAAGAGAGACTGCTGGAAGTGGAAAGAATACCTCTGAGGAGATAATTAATTGTGGCAGCAACTTTCTCTTTCATTTCCCGCATTGCTAAAACAGGCAAAGTGCCAGGTAGATGATTTACTGATGCCTGCAAGCAGCATTTGCTGAACTGTAAGAGCAGGAGACTGAACCGTGGCCTTTCTGATCAGAGCAAAGATAATGTCTATGGCAACAAAGTGGAGGGGGTTTTGAGCCTCTTTCCCAGCAATAACAGAAGGTGGTGTGCCAGGAATTCAAACTGTTACACACTTGCCTTCTTCCCTGTGACTCTAATGAAAGCCTAGATTATAGCATGTGCTTAGGAAATCAGGTTAATTCTTTGGCCTTTAGTCTCTGCAACATCTTATTTTATCCACAGCAATCCTTTATGTAAAATTTGAGAAGAAGTTGTCTCCCAGCAGGTTTAAATACAGGGGAATATCACTGGTCACTCACCTTCTCCTGCACAGGTTTAAAATTGAAATCCAGGGCAACAACACGAAACCTCACTGGAAAGTCAAGGAGCAGGGTGTTAGCATTGGCCATAGTTTGTTTGGCTGACCATTGTGTTTTGCATTCATTAGTACTCCCAGTTTCATGGGATCTTCCAACAGTCCTTGCACAGGATGCACATAATAAAAGGCATCTGGAGGTGGAAGAACTCTACACAGACTTTGATTAAGGGTCTTCGCCCTAGCATCAAGTTCTTGTGCTCTTTTGTAAAAGCTTCCTTTAATGTCAGTAATGAAAAGTTTACTTTCGTAAAAGTTTAACCTCACAGAAAGGAATGACTGAACAAATAAGAACTGTATTACTTTTTCATAATTTGATTGTGTCTGATGCTTGCCCCAGCTCAAAACCAAGCCATTTGACCAATAAAAAGCCCATATCGGACACCTTGGTGGCACCAAATTCCAACTGGAAAGCTTTTCTTCATAGTATGTATCTATGTAGATAGAACTCATCCCAATTAAAGGAAAACTAATCTAGTCTAATGGCTACATTATGTGAGTAATCTCTGGGTAGAAGTCTTCTTCTGTTGTTTTTCTATGGTGTGTGCTAGAAATCTTAAAGCCTAGAAATGAAGAACAGATCTAGAAAAACGGAACTCTGCTTGGTGGCCATGTTAGAAGCATGGATAAGGGGATGGCATAAGTGCAGTAATACAACATGAAAATCTAAAGTGCAAACACGTTAGAGGCCAGAAGGTAAATAGCATGATTTTGTCTTTAACAACTTAAAAATAATTTTGAAGTATCAGATTTCACTCTTGTTGTTTGGACTATTTTGATGCTGACCAGCACCACAGAGGGAAGCACTGTTCTATGCCAGGTATTGACTCATCACCTCTTCCCACTATCCTGGCCTGCCATCAGTAATGAAACAGCAGCAGTGATAGCTTCTGTCACCTGGGAGGAAGGGATGAAGAAAACAATAGAGATCATGGGATAGTCTCCTGACACCCTGAAGATGGTTCCCTAAGCTCCACAGCAAATAACTGTAATAGTTTTAACAGAAACCCTGAAGAAACTGCCTGGAATGTAGCCCAGCCTGAGAAACACCAGACAGAGAAATTCTGTCTTAAGGAGTTGCCCCCTAAGGCCCACGTTATAGACAAAGTGGACATTCACCAGTCTGTCCTGGTTTGTAGATGGGTTTGTCTGTCTGCACAAAGACGATGCTGTCCGTGTTCCAGATCAGCACTGCCTGCCGCTCCTCCAGGCTGACCGTGGTGCCCTTGGCAGAGAAGGAAATGAAAGCCAGTGGTGCAGACTGGACAGGAGGAATCTGTGAAGAAACAGGAAAACATGGGGAGGCTGTTAGTCTCGAAGTAATTTGCTCCAGAACCTGCTGAACAGCAATACCTGTGGCCTGGGCTTCTACAAGACACGATCTCACTTCTACCAACTTCATCACGTCTCTTGGGCTTTTTCACGTTACTTACGTCTACAAAAAATGCTTCCTCGTCTCTTGTCTGTTACTGTGTTAGTCTCCTATGCTTCCTTTTTCCTTTAACAAGTCTTATTTCTTTCCCTGTTTGTTCTTTTCCTGTTCTCTCTGCTTTAATTTTCTTGTCCCTGTTTACATTTTTTTTCCATGCAGACATAAATTAAAATTAACTTACCTTGAACTTGAAGCATTGCAGACCACTGCTTGCTGTCATGGTTTTCTTAAAAATAGTGGTATTAAGAGAGCTATATTCTAGGATTACTCTGACGGATACTGTTTCGTTGAGGTTAAGGAGCTGCAGGCAAACCTGACCTGGAGAGTCATTTTGGAGGACAGCAGGCACCATCAGAACATACTGCCTGTGAAATCAAAACATCAAAGTGATCACTTTCACATGTAAAGGAGAAACAGTCTCAACAGGATAAAGCAAATACATAACACTGTTATTTTTCAGTACCCACCAATTACTTTAGATTAAATAGGACACACTGCCAGTGCTCCTCACTCTGTCCTGCAGCTCTGAACTAGCCCAGTCCTGGTATTACCCACAGTGCTGGTATTGCCCCCAGCTCTTGCCTTTTGCCCTTCATCTGAGCCCTGGGCCCACCTGGTTTAAGCAAAGCACTCTGCTGTCGCTGCTGCTGTTGCCTTTTCTGGACACATGTCAACTTCCATGGAAGTTCTGCAATAGGTGGAAGATCTGATCATATTAAATGAGAATGATTCCCTTGCCATCCCCATTCTGCTTTAGCTCTCCAGATATGAAAGATGAGCCCTGGCGGTATTTAATTTTTAGAGAAAAATTAATAACATTGATTAGCACAGTCTTTAAAGCCTTTTCACAAATACTAATAGTAGTAATAGGGTGGTTCTTACGGCTCAGGTTCCTTTGCAGCTGTCACATGCCAGAGAAGAATAGCCAAAAGAAACTTCAGCCACATTTTTCTCACTGGGAGACAGAAGAAAGGGATAAGTTCTCTTCCCATGAAACAATTCCTTTCCTACCAGCTTAACAGCTCTGCAGCATTCTCACCCAGTGCTCCAGAGGAAAGGAGTTTGTTCTTCAACTCCTCCCTGGCTCCTTCCTTTGATGTTAGTGCCTTTATAACTGCAGCAAGGGGTGGAGATCCCAGTCTATCCTACTCCTTTCAAGAACCTCCCCTAACACCACTGCAACCAGAATCAACCCACTGTCTCCAGACTGTAACATTTCACTGCACTTCCATGAATGTCTGCACAAAATCCCTTTAGTGGTCTTCTTTTCAAGGAAAGGGGCTTTGGGTCTTACACAGAGACTGGTCAAAGTACTGAAAAGCACAAAGTGACCTAAACACGAGTAAGTCTGTCAAACCAGATTAACTTTTGAGGGTTTTCCCCGCTTTTCTTGGAATTTACCAGCTGGACTGAAAGTCTGGGTGAAGTAGACCAGTTTTTTATACTTCGCCACCAGATTCTGGCTAAAATTGACCTCTCTTTTCCCTTGCTTCATAGGCACTTTGAAAATCGATGAAATGGAAAAACAGAGAAGCTATAAACAGAAGGAGATCTAAAAAGCCTTAATTACTTCTTCCTTAGCCATTGAGCACTTGACAGTGTTGATGAAGTTTAATTCATTTCAGGTTAGAATTAGCCAGTCACTGGGTCTAGGGAAATTTATTAGCTCCCCAGGTTTCCAGTTTTCACACCTGTGTGGAAGCTAATGGAGTTTTTTATTAGGGAGAAGGAAGTTCCTTTGTTCTTTTGTACTCTGAAGAGAAAACAAAGCACTCAAGTGGGCTGCTCCCCACAAGAAAAACAATGCTGGAAAGCAGTTACTTGATAACTGTAAATAATTTTTCCGATTATATTGGTACTGGGTCTGTCTGGCATGAAGGTTATGAAGTCCTCTTTCTCCACAGTAGCCTGCTGTGCTTTGCATTTGAGGTTAAACAGTGTTCATAACTCACCAGAGTTTTGGCTCTTTCTGAAGAGTGCTCGCAGAGTATCACTAGTCTCTTTGACATCTTTCCTGGAAAATGGGATTGAGTGAAAGATTGGGTGGCTGCCTGGCTGCCAGAGATATATGGGTCCAAGGGCAGAGTACCTGTATGGGACCATGACTTTCTCTAATATCCTGATATGTTTTATGACTGTCTCTTCTAGTTTCTTGCTAGTCTGTGGAACTTTTTTCAATAGCAACATAAGGCACATAGGGTAGCTATGAAATGTTTTCCCTCATGCCTTCAAATTTTTCACAGAAGTATCAAACCATGTGGAAATGGAACATAGTGGAAGCAGCAGGTGCTTCCCCAGAGGTCTCTCTGTGGCATGGTGTGGGTGCTTAGAGCACAGACAACAGACTGAGGTTCTGTTCTGAAAGCCCACCTCACTGTCATTTATGTTTCATAGGATCTCTACAGATTCTACAGTTAAGGAGCTTCCCTAAGGATCAGGCTTTATTTTCTCTGCAATGGGATACCCATACCAGGAGCTGCCAAGAACAGAAATTCACTGACAAGAGCTTGAACTTCAGCTGATATTGTGAAAAAAGGAGATGACCAGTATTGCAGGTTCTTGCTTTTCTTGGTTTTCTCAGGTAGTTATGAATTTATTGCAACACAATGAAGTATTCATTCCAAACAAGTCAATTTGATAGTCATCACAATCCAGAAGCTTTCTGAGTCTACTTTTCAATGTTTAATCAGAGGGTTAAGTGGGTTATGTAGAGGTAGAGAAGGGTAGTTGTGTATAACTTACTGTTATAATGAGCAGGCATTTTGCCCCAAGGATAGGCTGGATGGTTGCTTCGATCAGCAAGTGCACTACTGGATCTCCAAGAACTGGCACCAGTCACAATGTCTTCTGTGCACATGTACCTTCTGAACAGTAACCAAATAAGGACAAAGATTACCCATGTATCCTATATCCAGATAATTCACTGCACTAGTTTAAAACCTCCACTAATCACAATGAAGAAGGTGCAACTGGGAAGGAAATAAACAAACAAAAAATGCAATAATTTGTAATAGAGAAGCTATTGGATTAATAAGTTTGCAACCAAACAAGTCCCCTGGGTGAAAAAAGCTACTGTAACCTTACCACAACAAAGGAAAACAGAGGTCATCCCATCTTCTTGCTTTTAACATATAATAACTTGTCTTTCACAGGAGAATCAAACAACGTTCCACTGGATACAACAAAAAAGTTATTTTCAGGGCAAATATTTATGAAACCTTTGACATTTGTTTTTTATGATTTTTTATCATTATTTGCTGACTGCATATCTTTGCTTTTCAAATCCATTCTTTTAAACTCACCTGCATATGTTAGAGAAGCTTGTGAAGATTGCTCTGTGGGGAAGTTAGAGAGATGATACTTCATCACCAGGTCTGTATTTCATAGAATCATGGAATGGTTTGGGTTGAAAGGGACCTTAAGGAGCATCCAGTTCCAACCCCCTGCCGTGGTCAGGGACACCTTCCATAGATCAGGCTGCTCAGAGCCCCATCCAGCCTGGCCTTGAACACTGCCAGGGATGGGGCATCCACAACTTCTCTGTGCAACCTGTGCCAGTGTCTCACCAAGTTTACAGTAAGGAATTTCTTCCTAATGTCTAATTTAAATGTGCTCTCTTTCAGTTTGAATCCATTCCCCTTTGTCCTGTCACTATATGGGCTTTTAAATAGTCTCTCTCCACTGTTCTTGTAGCTTCAGGTACTGGAAGAGGTTCTTGGTTTTGGGTAATGTTGGAGAAATGTCTGTATACAGACAGATTATTTTGCATTCTTGACTCAAAAGGAGGTTTTTGCCAGCCTAACTTTGAGTGTTACCCAAGCCATAACTTCAGGCCTCAGTCACTTGTGCTTAGCTGTAGCACACAGAAAGAGATCTGTGTGTTTGTAGATGGAGAGCAATGAGAGGGAGCCTTGGCAGCAGTAGAATGAGCTGTTTTGATTTAGTTAAATTTGATTTAGTTATCTTTGTTTAAAAATGTCCCACCAGCTAAGTACAGCTATCTTCCTGCTGCTGAAACAGTCCTGCTGCAGCCATAGATAGACACCAAAAATTGTGCCTTTATGGTTGTGCTTTGGTTTATTTGAGGCACTAGATATGTTCTACCAGCACAAGATTATCTTTACAAATAAAATCTGTCTTGCTGTGAAAAGCTGTAGTAATACTACTCAATAGTAATTAATTTTTTTCATATAGGGCTGCTCAGTCACAGTAATTTCTGTGTCTTTCTGTGTGATTTCTTGACCTCAATTTTCACTCACTATTACTGAAAAGAGCCTTTCTTTCCTGTGGGAATCATCAAATGGCTTTAGGAAAATTACAACACTCTCTAGAGCTCCATGTTTTTTCCTGCTTTTGAAGCATTTGTGGCTGCTAACATTCCATACAATTCTAGTACTCCTTCTCATTCACACAGTCTAAAGCCAGCTTGGCTGTGTCTGCAAGATCTGTAACCATATATTAGTGGTGTAGGTACTGTCAGCTTTCTTGTGGACGGGTTAATTGCTGCATTCAGAAGAAGATCAGCACAAAGAAACTTGGTCATTACACCTACAAAAATGAGTTGAAAAGCACTGAATCAATCTGTGATTTTGGCTATGACTGCTTCCTATAAAACCCTCTGTAAGAAGATTAGATTGTAACAATTTGTTTAGACATAGTAAAGGTCGAAATGCTTGGTTTGGCCCAGGTGTTTGGGGAACAATGCTGAAACACGGTAACTAAAGATAAAGTTCTGCTTGGTTAATAGGGTCTCTAGTCAAGCATGCAAGATTTCTTTCATTGTTCTAAGATATGTAAACCTTGGCAAAGTCCTCTAGCAGCTAAAAGGATGGTGATGTCATAAGAGAAAATACGTATATCCCGAGTGGAATAGTCACAAGTTGCAGCGATTTTGATGAGTGATGAAATTTTTTTCAAGAAAATGTGGTGGTGAGGAGGACTGCAGTTTATGTCAGTGGTCTACAATGCCTGGAAAAGGCAGCCATATAAAAGATGAAGGTAGTTGAAGGTCAGCCAGTTGCAAGGTGTCAGTGACTCTGTTGAGTGTGGATGGGTCATCCCTGTTTTCAAAACTGAGACCTTTCTCCACACATGTGTAAAGGCTGAGATCTGAGAAGGAAAAACTGTGAGCTGAAGTATTAAGCCTGTCTTTGCTGTCAGTTTTGGTGACAAATGCCTGTGAAAGATGGGTGAAACTGGAATCTGACTACTGTTACTGCACCTCCACAAGCCTCAGAGTGAAAACTAGTGGATATACAAATGAAATTCTCTTTCCTAGTTATATACAGATTACCTGGCAGCTTTCAGGCTAACCTACAAATACACTCCTATAGTTAGACTAATAAGAGAGTCTGCATTTATTTTGGGAGTGATTTGCAGTTTTACTGCCCTTGCATGGCCAAGAACAAGAGTTTTTCAGCCCTCCTTTCTTTGTGGTCTTTATAGGCAGCATCAAGGGTTCAGTTCAAATGTGAAGAGGTCACCAATAAAATACCTGAATAAGGCCCTCAAAAGATCTCTGGTACTTAGTAAGTTCATTCTTCACACTTGGAAATATAAATCAGGTTTTATTAAAGGGGGAAAAGAAAATACTTAACAATGAGTATCAAGTGGGGAACATTTGACATGTAATCCATAAAATGTAACTAGTTAAGGTGGGGGAAACTGGTCTGGCTGCATGTTCCCCCCTAAACCTCCCATGCCAGCAATCAGCTCATGACTGGCACTGAGGAACCATCTTGTGTACCAAGAGCTGATGCAAGCTGCACATGATGTCGTCATGTATCGTCTTTTCTGGCTACCAGAAAGGTGCCTGCCTGAGACCAGCCATCTCTAGCATGCTGAGGGATGCCCAAGCCATTCTCTGACCTTTTCACCTCTGATCAAACCCCTAACTCTTTGTTTCTATTTCACAGCTCTGCACAACCACCCTCTTTTCATAGCTGCAACTTTTGCACTCTGAAGGTAGGAGCATTTGCTTTCATTTCAGGTGACAACTCATGACAGGCATATGTAGAAAGAAGTAGCTCTCTGAGGCATTCATATTGCAGTGACTTTTCTCTGCTTTATGGAAAGCCTGTTCTTTAATTTCTTTCTGAAGAAATGACTCATAAATGCATTGTAATGACAGATTTGTAAGTGTTTGAGGCTCCATTAATCCCTCTTGTTTTCTTCTCCTTCCCTCCACCAGTTTTGAGTGGAACAGCCTCCCTTGGCTGGTTGCCCTTCTTCTCTGAATTGACTTGTGAAGGTCATACAGTTCTTCTTTCCTCTAGGAATTCAGCTATCAGCCTATAGATCCTATAAGGGTTTTACTGAGGTAATCATACCCATAAAGTCTTTTCCTGCAGTTTCAGGGACTGTTGACATAAGAGACTTGAATCATCTGTCTGAACTGCAGGTTGGTCTGTGAGAAGAGAACTACAGAGGAGCAATGTTTTCACATGTGTCTTGGATGCAGCTTTACGGGCCAAAGGAAAGGTCTTGGACATATTTTTGGGGGAAATGCTGTATGTCTAATCCAAGTGCTCTGAGAAAGGAAGGGTGGATCTCATTTCAAGGCCATAAAATGATGTTATCAGAACCAAGAGTTCATAGGAGATGAATGCAAGACATAAGACCTACATCTGTTAGAGCAGGGACTACCTCTTCGCATTCCTTTGAAGTCTGTCTTCAGTGTAGGCATGATAGTGCTAGGACTTGAATGGGGAAGAGAGCTTGGGGTTAGGAGTCTCTCACAACTGCCTGATAACACCGGATGTTGGAGGCTCAGTCTTTTTTTGAGTACTTTGATCTTTTTGCCATTGACCAACATCTTGCTTCTAAATCCATTTTTTTGTTGTTACAAAGAATTTTTCTTTCCACTACGACATCCCAGAAATTGAACTTGTTCCAGACACATTATGGAAGGCGTGCAAATGCCATTCAGAGCCTGCAGCTTTCTCTCCCTTTATCTGTTATTATTATCTACTTGGCAGCAAAACAATACGCTTGTGTTACCTGATATATTAATTGCACTACTTTAAGTACGCCCCCCAGGGAGAGCCTGTTTGTGCCTTCAACCCCTGACCTTATGCCTGCAAAGTTTTTTGATTCATTCCCCTCACATAAAGGCTATTTCTGCTTTGTCTCCAGTGAAAATATATTCTGCAGCTATATATTGAACTGCTGAGCACTGTACAGAACATGCTGGAAGATGTGTCCTTGATGAAGACTTGTCAGCCTTTATTATCTTTTATTATCTTCCTAAATAGTTGAGGTTTCCAAGTTGTCTCAGGGCAAACAAGCTGGCCTCAGGCAAACAAGGAATAAGAGAAAGTCCTGATTGTCCTCTTTTGAAGAACTAGGTTTTTTTATTGTTATTGACCCATAAATGACCAGCAGTAGGCAAAACTATCTGCTGGAGAGCACTGTGTGGAAATGAGGGAGTGACTGGAGCATCACACCCATGTCTAGTGTCACTCATAGTTGCTCATAGCACAAATGCTTTGCTATTACACGAAACAGTGTCAGAGTCCTGGCAGTTTATATCTCTGGGAAAAACTTCCAGAGCCTGTCCTGGAACATTCCCATGGACTACAGCAGATGAGTCCTGTAGAAACTGCACCTTTTTGCACACTGAAAGGGAAGATTGATTCATGGCAATTTTAGAGTTCTAGAGCATCTTTCTAGCTACAGCAATCAAAGAAAACTGACTGTAAATGTATTTGCCAATTTTGGAGATGGGATACATCCCTTGCCATTTTCTGATTGATTCACATGGTCCTACAAGCTCAGTATCTGAAGCTCCTTTCAATTGTTACATCTTTTCATCTGACTTGCATTGAGGTTAAGCAAACTGAATTTGTGAAGCAACAGTTTCATATGATGCAAGCTCCGTGACACAAAAAAAAAAGGGTCACCAGTTGCACTGCAGTTAAAAGAGTTAAAGAGGTAAAAGAAGGCTGTAAAATGCAGATTTTGCTAGGTACTGCTGGCATTGTTCCATCCACTCCCTCTCAGCCTAGTGTTTTGGAAATTTGTAGTAAAATTTAAATGCTGTGCTTTTGAATGCATCTGCATTTCATATCAGTTTCCATCTGACCAGGCTTGCAGTTGGCCATTCACTGGAATGGCATTAAACAAAGGCTTTTGTTTAGCAGCAGGCTGAGTTTACACAGCTGAGGAAGGTGGATTGAAGTAGCCTGACTGACCCCTCTTGAAGCTCACACAATCTTTTTTGCTGACAGGGATGGGAGAGCAAGGGGGAATTTGGGGTCAGTTGGCCCCTTAACATCTTCAGAATCATAACTTACTTCTCAGCATGTGTCTGTCTGTAGCAAAAGTCACCACAGGTCTCATGCAAACATGAAAACATTGCTTTCAGTGTGACTTTTTGGGTCAAGGGTTGTGCCCAGGGGCTGCTTCTGATGGGAAGAGAAATGCTGGGGATAGATACTCAGTGTTTTGAGCAGAATTGAATGACTTGAAAGCCACTCACCTCACAATATCTTTTTTTCTCAAAAAATGTCATTGTTTTTTTCACAAGGTAGAAATTCCACCAGACAAGCTTATTTGCAACTTAAAAAAAAAAAAAAAAAAGAAAGAGGGAAAAACTGAGAACTCCATTCCCATGTTTCTGTCCATCTTAAGGAGAATAACCAGAAATATAGGTGGCACATGTGCTCATATATGTTGTTTTATGCATCAACATGCCCCTTCAGGCTCGCCTGCATGCACAGTGCTATCACATGAAAAGCTGCTCTGTGCCTGATGCTTTCACATGCCAGGTGGTGTATTTAGAGAGCTGAGAGAATCAGGGCACAGGGCCAGGTTCTCAAGGGTGTTAAGGCACTTAGCTCACATCAGCCAGAATCTAAATTCACAAAGAGCCTAGGTTCCTATGTCAAATTCCTCATCCACTTCGAGCAACTCTCTAGCTGCTTCCCAAAGTTTCCTGGGTCCTGGTGTTGCTGAATTGCTGAATTCTGCTTTTTTTGCTCAACCCCAGTGTCACTCTCAAGCTGAACACCCTTCTGCAGGTTAGTTTCTGTTAGTTAGTTTCTTGGAACAGGAAGCTGCAGTTGGTGTCTGCCCCAGGTCCTTCCAAACCAATATTTATGTTCTCCCACAGCTTCCAAATTTCTTTTGCATCTTTCTGGGATTACACTGAGCCTGAGGGTCTCTGTCATGACTTCCCCCTGTCACAGAGGGTCCTGCACTGTGAGGCAGGATTAGTTTCACTTCAGCTGTCTCTGGACAAGCCTGACATCCTACTGAACAGTGCTCTCAGGGTGTGCACTGGACTGCTCCTCTCCCACCATATCCCGGGCTGTTGTGTTCACCCAGCTCTAGACAGACCAAGGAGTGGAGACTGGGACAAATACCATTGCCAATAAGAATGTTTTATTACAAAGAACATTAAAATATGAGATGTTAATCTCAAGAAAACATTTCTTTCTAGATAGAGGCAAAACTTGCACAAAAGTTGTCTTCCTGTGATTACAATTCTGTCACCTGTAGATGATTCAGTTCAATGGCTGAATAAGGTGAGGATCAAAGTAATTTCTTCAGATTTCTTCTGATTTCTTTCCTGGTGGATAGTGGAAAGACCAAAACAAGAAAAATCTACTTGAGAAGCAGCAGCAGCACATTATTCTCTGAGATAAGGATTTCTTAAGAGGAATCTATGGCCCAGAACACACATTTCAAGTGTGTACCTTTACACAAATCTCCCACTGGAATATGCCATAAGTTTCAAAACAAGATGGATGGTCAGAGTCAACAATTGCACAGTATCTCCCTTTCCAGGAAAAGGACTTTATCTGCAGTTTCTAATCCACATTAAGCCCAGTTCTTTTTGAAGTTTGGGCCAGAATGGGTCATTCTGATCTACAGCAATATGGGATTTGCTTACTCCTCATTATTCTACATGCTTTTCATTGTGCTCCGAGAAAAAAAAAAAAGTCTCTTATCCTCTTCTTGTTCTACAGCTGCTTGCCTGATACTTTCTGATTCATTACCTTCTCTGGCACACAGGTGATTTCAGTTGGAAGATGGGGAGCAGGGTGTGTTGTACTCTGAAAGGGCATATTCATCTGGAAAAAAGAAAGGAAGAAGATATTTGGATGAGAGTGAGAAATCATTCTGACCCCAGTCTATCTGCACCTGTCATTAACATGCTACGAAACAGAAGGCATTTCATAAATTTTGGGATAGACTCCCAATTGCCAAGGCACACAGTTGCAAGGGTGCATAGTCAGAGACCAGTGCACTCCTACCATGTTTGTCAGGACACATGATTGCTGTCACCACGCAAGATGTGGATCAGGTGGCAGAAAATGCACTCCAGGGTCAATTCTCTGACTACTGCTGCTGCTGCTAATCTGCTAGGATTCAGCTCAAGAAAGGTGGTCAGGCACTTATTTTTCTAGTTCTAATTACTTAAACTCCTCTTTTGTTAAGTGGGACTGTCATTCCTACCTAAGTATTTAAATTCCACTAAGGAAGATCTTTTTGATGCAGCTTACTACGACAATATTGAGCTAAAAAAAATAGCGAATGCAGTTCAGGGAAGTCAGGAACACTGCTGCCTTTGAGTTACTGATTTTAACCATCATGTCCAAACTGTGGGAAGAAAGTGGAACCACATGTCTTTTTGTATGTGTTTTGTAAAAAGAAGCTCTCGTGTATCACTTTTTTAACTGCTTTATGTTGAAATGAAGCAAGAAATGTGAACACAGGAGAGCAGGAACTGTTTATGCTCTGCAAAACCTTTGCAGTCTAGTAATCAAAACCAGCAGAATGGCTAAGTGGGTCTCTCCTTTGTCTCTCACAGGTTTTACCAACGTCTGCTGGGTCACCCACCTGTTTCATAGTAATCATATATATGTACGGGCACTGGTTTGATGTCTGAGACAGGCAGGCTTTGCTCCACACCAAAGGAGAAGCTGATTTCCTTCTGGGAGACCTGGAAATGGCAAGACAAGAAGATGCATCAGAACTTTTCATAACTACCCCTTAAGGCTAAGGTTGCACAGACTCATTTCTGAATCAGACTGTGTGACAATGTGCCATAGTACAGTTCCCTCCAGTTTGTAAACTTGATGTTAAATCTGATAATTGTTAAAAAGCTGTTGCTAAACATGTTTTGTTGCTAAAATTGTGTGGTCTTTTCTTTCTTCCTCTTCCTATTTCCATTGCCAATTACCCCAACCTAATTCCCTGCTAGTGTGGTTTTCAGCACATCAGCATTCATCCTGCAATTGAAAATTGCTGTTAGTTTCTTTCCTTGCCTTTTCTCACCTACAATCACCTTCAGTACCCCTAAGAATCTTCTCCCTACTTTTCTCCCTTTATTTACTTTGATCACAATATCTCCATTATCCCCTGTGATATTGGATTGAGCGAAGTACCTTTACATCTTTAAGGCATGGGTATTTTTAATATGCTATTAATAAGATTTTTTGTTAATCTGGGAGCCTGTTTTAAACCTCCAGTTTAATAAAACTGAAAGGAAACCTCCCAAACTTACCTTCTGAAGGTAGAAGAGTATGTGGTTGTTCTTGACATCTACACGATCCACAACAGAATTCTCATACCGAAGCTTTAAATGAAGCAAAATACAGCAATGTTAGCACGGGGGACTTGCCAAGGAGACTTACAGATTCCACAGCAAAATGCATTTAAAGTGACTGCCCTGCTCCTTTTATGCCACCCCGCCATCTAGTCGCCAAAAAAAGAAATGCAAGTTGAGTGTTTCTATAACCTGATGCGTGCAGACCAGTCACAGTGGTAAACAGTTCCACCAGTCAGCTTTGATACTTGTGACTTTCATCGTCGACCTAAGAATTCTCTCATTTCAAAAAGGATTTATAATTAATTTATGCAGTTCAAGCTGACTCACTTGCTAGTCCATTGTATGCTTTAAATAAAAGTTTAAAAACATTTAGAAAAAATGTGAACAAAATTATTTTAATATCAAAACATACAAACCTAAAATATTGCAAACTTTAAAAAAAAAGCTATTTTCCCTGAGTGTGTATGAAGAGGACTAGGATGCCAAGCAGAATAGCATCTTAACAGAAAAAAAATCTTCCAAAGAAAATGTATTAATTTCAGGCCTGAATGCTGAATGATTAAAAATACACAAAGGTATGAGCAGACTTTACAAAGAATTTAATTCTTCTTTTTATCTACTTGAAAATTACAGCTCATGACTTGAAGGTAACTCATCTATTTTTGTGAACCTAAATTGTATTAGGAACCTAAATGAGGTGCTTATCAGTGGTGTCCCCAGAACTGTCACCATCATAACCAAATTTCTGGATAGTAAAGGAGGAGGACCAATAACCTCCTTTCTTTGGTTGTTTGTTAAACTGCACTGTAAAGGAAGAAATAACCTTTGACAAAGGGATAATAATGCAAAATGCCAAATAAAGCAATTTAACTATGGCAGAAGTATTTCTCACACAGCTTCTGTTAGGCTGTGTGACTGCAGAGTTACACACAGACAGTAAGGAGCACAGGGAAACCCCAGTAACCTGAGCAGAGCCACTGGAGCACTCTGAAATGCTTCCCCTTCGGGCTGCCACAGGGCAGTGACCAGCCCATTGTCAGTGTCAGACCCACCAGGTGAGTCAGCAGCAGAACATCCCCGGATCACCTTGCAGACTGAAGGGGAACGCTGCCTACAGACCATGGGGCTGAGTATGGGATGCTGGGACTCAAGAGTTATTCCGGGGAGTTCAGGGGAGGAACCAGAAGTAACAGAGGGATAAAATCCAATTGGAAGGAGAAAGGGTGGAAAATGAAATAAAAGAGACCAGTTGCACATGAACAGGTTGGTGGTCAACACACTTGTCTGTCCCACACCTGGCCACCACAGCCTCTCCTGCCTTCTTATTAATCTCTGTTCCTGGCAATTTTCCAGGGTGAGAGGCTCTGTATTCTGTGGGAACATGTGTGTAGGGAGTGCAAGTCAGTGAAGAGAGGATCCGAGATCCCAGGGACAGTGTGCCTGGAGTGCCAGCATCCTGAGACACCAGACTTCAGGCTTGTAGTGGCAGGGGGTATGTTAGCATGTGGTCACTAGTGATAAACTGGAATAGCAGCCAGCTACTGAGTCAGGCATAAACCTGACCCAAATGTTGAGGTCCAGAGGAGATCCAAGGCAGCTACCAAAGGGACCAGGGTGTCTGAGCCTATTTCTGGAGAAACCATACAGCCTTGGAGGGGGCCATTGGTCTGGAGCCGCTAGTGGAGACCTATCTGCATGTCTCTGTGTGTATCTCACTGTGAAACCAGGGGACCCCAGCTCACGTGCTGCAAGTTAAAGAATGCTTATAGAGGCCCTCACCATGCATACACATGGGTGATAGAGACCTCAATTCCAGGCACTGAAGTGGGGCTCAGGCCTTGAAGGAGGCACTTGTCCAGGTGACAGCAACTCAACAGAACAAGAGTCCAGGGGCAGCTGCTGGGCAGACTGAGTGCCTGAGGCCAGCTACCATAAGGAGCCACATTGTGTGTTTGCATGTATATATGTGCTTGTGTGTATTTAAGTATTTATTTATTTCTCTTTTCCTCAAATGAGATTTTAATTTGATTGGGCAGAAAAGGGAACAGGATAAGTCCATTTGTGCTGTGTTTGTGAAAGTGCTGTCTTTCCTGTCTACTGATTTGTGTGGCACATATATTCTGTACATATGGATATATATGTGCAGTGTGCGTGTCTGCTTATTGGGAATACACACTGAACTTTGCTGTTGGTTGGACCTGGGGATATGAAGTCTTAGCTCTCCTGGGCTACTGGATTTGGCAACTCCTAACAGATTTGTCTTCGACACATAAACAGCTACAAATTTGAAACACATAATATGTGAGAGAAGGCTATGCCCGGGGACTTTGCAGTATTCCCATAGGCTCAAATTTGCTAATCAGAGACTATATTTATCAACTTTCTATGTTTTTAGGCTTTATCATTCACATTGGTCCTATTTTTTACCTTTTTCAGGGAAGACTCTTCAGGAACAAATCCTGAGAGCATTTTCACATCAATGATAGCCATGTTGGAGACGTTGCGGTTTCCTGTGTAACTAAAATGAGAAAAGTTCTGTTAGTCTGGTCTGCAAATGGAAAGGAGACCAGTGAATGACATTTTTAGCTCCCAGTAACTCTGTTTTTCTTCCTACAGCTGCAGAGCAGCAGTTAACTGCCTGTACTTAGATCCTTTCTTGGATGCTTTACCAAACTCTGATTGCAAGGGGGTAGGACAGTAAAAGGAAGTTACCTGGCAGAGAGGACAAGGTCAAACTTTGGTGGAAAGTTGCCTGTGCAAGACACATTTGCTGTCCTTACAGATAGGGAGAACCCTGCAGCTTTTTTTGGCAAATGGATGTTGTATCTCAGAGTGGTCTGAAAGAGATATAAAGTGTGAGATGGTCACAGATTTAAATGAGAGCATGATATATGGAGAGAAATAAAGAATGCAGAGCCCCCTGCTTAGTTCCCAGAGGGTGGTGCTGGGTTCCCAGCTTGCTTACCTGCACATAGACACAGCCAGTGCCATTCACCTCCACACTGTATCTCCCTGGAATAGTGGGTAAGGAAGCCTGCTGCAGTAGGAAACGGTTCTCGTCATTCACCTGGAAAATCTTACTGGGGGCCTCCATGAAGTGGACTTCGACCGTATTAAGACTTTTTTTGGAGAAGGTGAGATATCCATACTGGCCTAAAGCTTGGAGAGCAACCACAGTGTCCTGAAAAGAGTAACATGATCCCCAGTTAGATACCCAGGTGTAAGATGGTGCGTGAGATTAGTGCAGCTCCTAGTTCCCTGATGCTTGGTCAGTAATCATGAATGCAGGGAAGCTTTGCAAAGAGCCAAGGAGACAAGACACAAGTTCTTGTAGAACTCGTCCTGGTGGACAAAAAGTTGTCCCTGAGCCACCAGTGTGCTCTGGTGACCAGTAAGTCCATCTGCGGTGCTTTAAGAATGGCTTTGGCAGCAGGTGGAGGGAGTTGATCCTGCCCCTCAGCCCTAGGGAGGTGTATCTGGAGTGCTGTGTCCAGGCTCCTCAGTACAGCAGAGACATGGAGCTCCTGGAGCAGGTCCAGAGGAGCATCATGACAAGAATGATTAAGGGACTGAGCATCTCTTACAAGGAAGGGCTGACAGAACTGAGACAGCTGAGAGGGGATCTCACAAATATCTGAAGGGAGGGTGTCCAGAGGATGGATCCAGGCTCTCCTTGGTGGTGCTAAGCAATAGAAGAAGAGGCAATGGGCAGAAACTGGTGCACAGGAAGTTCCACCTGAACATGAGGAAGAACTTCACAGTGCAGGTGACCGCACACTAGAACAGGCTGCCCAGAGAGATTGTGGAGTCTCCCTCACTGGAGATACTCAAGAACTGTCTGGACACAATCCTGTGCCATGTGCTTTATGATGACCCTGCCTGAGCAGGGAGGTTGGACCAAATGACCCTCTGTGGTCCCTTCCAGCCTGAACCATTCTGGATTCTGTGATTCTGGAGCAACAGATTTTGATTGTTGCAGAAGACCTGGGATAGTGTTGTGTCAGCAGTGACTGCTGTCCATGGCTAACTGGGAATTCAGGTAAATTCTCATTGCTTAAAACCAAACTATGTGTAAAGCTACGGAGATCATGGTTTGCCTTTGACAAGGCAAGCACCAGTTATCCAGTGTTATTCAAATCCATATGCAGTCAGATCGATTTGTCATTTGTCAGCTTGCAGACTGTATTGCTCCAAGACGCTTTCTTTTTACCACACCCAGTTATTACCTGGCTGGAGGAAAAGCCACCATATGGGTTCTGTTGTTTGATGAGCCAGTACACAATGCGGGAAATATAAGATAAGTCTTCTGGAGTGAGTTTGGTTCTGTTGAGCAGAGCCAGGAGCACATAGCTGGTCATTTCAATCTCAGCAGAAGGGGCACGAGAATGGAAGTCAGAGAAACGTTCTGCTGGTGGCTTGTTTTCTCTCTGCCAGTGAACAGATCCACCTGAAAAGAGAGAAGTAGGGTGTAAAAAGCATGGAAAAAAGGAGTTTTTTCAGATCTTGGTGTCCTGAACTGGGTAAGTTTTACTTCCGAGCTGGAAAAGAAAACAGGAAGTGATGGAAAGGGAATTAATAAAACCAGGCTGTATAAGACAAAGAGGGATTGAAGTGAAGGCAGTGTAGTAGAAGGATGCTAAGGCAGTTGCAAACAGGAACACATGACATAGCCAAGGGAAATGGGTTTGCTCAGCATTACAAGAGGAAACTAACTGGAAAATTAGGTACAGTCTTTCAGTACCTTGGGCTGAGATATACAGGGGATGGTCTCTCCCCTTAAATTATTTCAAAATTTCATAGATCAGGCCACAGCTCAAACTTTTGTGAAGCCAAAAGAGACAGACAGAAGAACTCCTAGAGATAAATTCAGTAGCAGAGCAGGCACGAAATAGGAAGGGAGAGCATTCATGACAAAACTGTGCATCAGAACAGCTTACATGATACAACAAGCCATCAGCATCAGTTCCATCAGCGGCACTGGCTCTGCCATGGCCGTGCTGCACTTACCAGCCCTGACAGCTGCCCCATCCAGCTGCTCAAGGAAGTACTGGCGTCTTTCCTCTCTGCCAGCCAAGCCATAAACATAGGCAAGGAGGGCCTGGTTATACAGGTTGTGGATCCCACTGTTAAATGCAGTCTCCAAACAGTTCATGCCACTCCGAATGACAGGATGCTGGTAATGCAAAACACAGTAGGGTGTCAGGTACTTGGATTTGTGTCTCCACACAATACTTTTTAAATACTTCCATCATTGCTTAAGCTACAGTCTCTGACTCTTCATGCTAGAAATATACATGATCCATGGCATGTTTAAGGGCCTACAGAGTGTATCCTGTAAAAAAATGCCCTTCCAGTCATGCTGCCTCATTTGTGAACTTATTTAGAGGCAGCATGGCCAGAATAAGAGAGCACTGTTTCTTTTCCGACTCATGAGATGACCCTATTCAAGTGAAACCTTTATCCCTCGATTGCTTTAGCAATAAAATGTGGACCATTTTTACAGAACTATGTAAAGTGTATTGAAACCTTATGATTAAGCAGATTCTCTCAAATGGATATTGCTCATTTGCTAGCTATAACTACCAAGGTAACTCTTCAGACCTTTTAGCCTTATCTCTGCGAACTCTTCTTCATCTCAGACATCACCAGCATTTTACTAACTATGTTGTGTCTCTGCAGCTTCACTTAAACATGTGGCATCAGGTTTTGGAGCTTCTTATGAAGATACTGGAAACTAAATTCATGTTGTTATAGAACTATTTGATTCTGCACAATGTTTTCATCCTGTTGGGCTCATGTACCTTGATGGTGGCCCATACCCCATGTCTGAGGGATGTTAAAAAATCAACACATCTAGAACATGTTTGTCAGATCTGGAACAATTCTCCTCCTTCCCATTATATAAAGAACAAAGCCAGCATAAAAACAAGGTCACAAGGATATGCAGGAAATATAGCACAGAGAACAGAACTTGGCTCTCATTTCCCAATGCCTAGTACTACAACAAGCAGCTCATAATTTCCTTCCATTATTAAGATTTCCATAGGGAAATGGAAACACAACTTGGCACTAAATGCACAAAGTGAGTTTGTAGACTGAAGACTTGGATAACTTGAACTTTGGACTGGGCAAATTCAGAGAAAATTCCGAAGCGGACTCTGGATGGAGTGGGCAAATTCAGTCTGGATTTTGCACCTACTTTGTTGACCATTGTCTAAAATAGCTGGATTCCTCAGGGATGTTTCAAGTGAATCCATAGGCACTGGATGTGTAACCGGTTTGTAACACACATTAAATACCTGCAGGGGACTGCAGGGTTCTGAAAATGTCTACAATTAATTACTGTCCTACAATCTGTATTCGAGTTCCTCATTGTAAAGGAATGCTGATGTGAGGACTGTGACTTGTGCAGTTTGACAAATGGCTGACTGGGCTAACAGCACCAAATACCTACTGCAGCAGAGTGTCCAGCCTCCAGCAATGATGCCACAACATAGGCTGTGAGGGAGTACTCAGCTTCTTCTCCACCCTGATGAAAAACAAGCAAAGAACTGGTTAGGACGAATGTCCTAGAAAGAAACAAGATATGAATTAATTAATAGTTCATATATCAGTTAGATTTGAGATCAGCAGTAATTTCTGTCTCCCTGTGTGCACAGGAACAAGAAAGATCAAGTTCACGCAGGATAAAGGCAAAGTAATTGACTGCATCTTCTTGACTTCCGTATGTGTGCAATAAAGCAGACTATAGCTTGTGGCTGAGCACACAATGCAGTGGTGGAAAATAAAGCCTGAGACTTATAATTCAGAAAGTTCTGCTTGCTTTTACCTCATCATCAAGAGCACACACAAGATTCATGCCTTGCTTGCAGAGGAGAGACATGAGATAACAGTACTAGGAAGACTAATGGTGTGGTGAAGACTAAGCTTATGTCTTATCCAAATAAATCCAGATGGCAGGACTGGAAGTCTGCAGCTATACTTATCTCAGTTACCTTCAAAGCATTGTTGAAATGTGATCCAGCAGTTTCAAAGCAGCCATCTGACTTCTGCTTGCTTGCCAGCCAGATCAGAGTTTGAGACTGGACGTTGTCATCAATGTAGATGTAGCGTTTGGCTTGCTCCAGTGACTTGTACACGAAGGCAGTGAGCCTGCAGGTGATCCAGAAACAGAAAACAGGTATGGTGTGAACAAGGCCAAGAACATTTACCAGTGCATAGGATATGCATAGAAAATTATATAAAAAGAACTTTATAATGTTTGAGGTAAAAGAAGAAAGTGTTTTCTAAGTTTTAAATAAATAATATACATAAAACCCGATACTAAAAATTGGCCTGTCTCCATTACTGAGTTTAAACCATTCTTTCAGAGCACTCACAAAGCATAGTCACATCTTATGATTTATGTTAGCAATTTCTAGTCTTAGTTAATTGAATTATGAAACAAACCAGGTTGGAAGGGAAGTCTCCTGTTCAACCACCTGCTTAAACTAAGGCCAATTTCAGAGCTGTGTCAGGTTTCTCAGTTTTTGTCCAGTCATGTGAACGTCTCTAGGGATAGAGATATCCACATCCTCTCTGGGCATTTGTCTCAGTGCCACAGCCTTCTCCTGGGGAAGATTTTTATTCTTTATACCCACTTGGAGTTGTCTCTGTAGCAACTTGAGTAAGGACAAACTCTTGTCCTTACCCTGTGCAGCTCCAACAAGTCTGACTCTGTATTTCCACAGTCCCCACCTAGGCAGCAGAAAAGTTTACGCAGGTCTCCCATTAGCTGCTTCTTCTACCATTAGTCATTAGCTTCCAGGCTAAACAAACCCAGACCCTTCAGTTTCCTGTTGAACGTTATGTACTCCAACTCCTAACCATCATACCACCCTTTTGTTGCCCGCTTTCCAGTTATTAATTTCTCCTTTACTAGGGGATTCAAATTAATTGAACTATATTCAGTTAGTCTATTAAAAATAAGAATCACTGAATATTTGTATTGTTTTTCAAAGCCTGAAGATCCTGTGCTAGGGAAACAGAGTGTCATCACTTACCATACACTTCCTTCTCTGTCTCGTAACCCAAAGGAGCTGTAGGATCCATCCTGGTGTTTGTATGATAGCTGTTTCTGGTAGCCTGAAAACACAATTAGAAGAAGACATATCTTCTAATCACAGAAAAGGATTAGTTCTGCTGTTTGTTCAACTGAAGCAGTAAGACTTCTGGATTTTTAGTATCAGGTAATGTATGTCTGGCAAATAATGCCAAACACTATGAATTCCAGCTGCTTTTGCTCTTGGAAGAACGACATGCTGCTTTTGGGGTGCTCCCATTGTCTGCTCCTATGCAGTTATTGTGGTACTGGAATTCAGAGAGATCAGTGCTCACCATGTAGAGCTGAAGAGTTCAAGGCAAATAATTACAATACTAGACCACAGAATCACAGTTTATTCTGAGTTGGAAGGGACTAACAATGGTTATTAAGTCCACCTCTTAACCATGCAAAAAACCCCAAAAATCACACCATCTGCCTGATAGCATTGTCCAAATGCTTCTTAAACTCTGTCAGGGTTGGTCCTGTGACAATTTCCTTGGGGAAGAAGTTGGAAGAATCTGAAAAGCTCTTACCTGTGGATAAATAACCAGTACCCCTGACCCTAATCTCTTCAGTCAGCTGCCCAGTCTTATTCAGATAATCCAGGGCATAGATGTTGGGTGTGAACAAGGCCATGTTCTGTTCTCCACAGCCATAAGGCATATGGAGGAGGTTATCTAAGTTCCGCAGGGCTGTACCCAAAATGTCTCCTGAAGAGTGAAAAGTGTAAGAAGTCAGCTCAGTTCAGACATGTTTTTATTACATAGCATTATACATTGCTCTATACTTTCTTCTTACGAACCCAGGGGCAATATAGAGTAATCATAGTAACCAAAGACACACCATAGAATAAAACTGCTGAACTGCCCCCATTTTTCATTTCTTATCTGGATGATGGACACCTGGGAGAAACTGAGAATTTGGGAGAAAAAAAATGAGCACCAATATTGGCTGGCATGGCTTCTGAGAAACAGCTATGGATCCTTGGAAGGGTTAGATTTTCCTGCCCTTTACAACCTGCTTCCTGTTTTTGCACGTACATGTGAGAATGTTGTGTGGGGTATGATGCTGACAGGCTGCAGAGGCTGTAACTGCACACCATCACACAGACACAGGCACCCAAAGCAACTGTGTTCAGAAAAAAATCTGAGTTCAGAACCTCAGAAAATTTTCACTGAAAAGAACCCTCAAGTCTTAATAATGACTTTCAGATTAGTGGAGTCGACTGGGACCTGAAACTTTTATTCTATGAGAACTTACTGACTTACAAATGTTTTTCATTATGTAAAATGATAAATTTGAAATTATGCAGTCAGCAAAGTTCTGAAGATTTCTTTCCAAGAAATTAAGATAATTTTTTTCAAAGAAGTCTGCCTTATGCTACTTTTCATCTGAATCACCTTTACTGTATTGAACTGGATATGATAATGCAGTGTAATCTGAAATGCAATATAAATGGAAATTGTTGGACAATTTTGTCCTCTCTTCGTATGAGAAAATTCTGAGCAAATTTTGCCTCTCACTGCCCTTTCACAAAGTAGAAAACTAACCTTCTAAAATCAGGAATAATTACTTCTTCAACTTTACATAAGGTTTGTGTGTGTATATAGGATGGCACTTGGTGCAGCACAAGAGAAATGCCATTTTGCATTTAGTCTTAGTACTAAACTTACCAATGACAGAAAAATAAGCTCTGGCTGATCCCTGCACTAGGTTTCTTGGCAAGCTGAGAGACACTTGTTCAGAAATCGTTTTGCCTGATGAGAAAATGTGAAAAGAATTGTTAAAATTATGGGTTTTTTTACAGAAGTCTTCACTGTTATAGGCTTCAGTCTGGGTAAGGAAAATGCCACAGAGACTTGCCCAGTGAGCCAAAGGTATCTGAAAATCCTAAAATTTAGCCTAGCACCCTGACCCTGTGTCCTAGTCACCCTTGGACATCCTGAACATCTCTTTCCTCCCCTGGAAGGGTCTCTGGTTTCGTAGGACAAGATCTACAAGGCAGGGAAGCACTTAACTCCCATGAATGAATGAATGAATGAATGAATGAATGAATGAACGAACGAACGAACTGGCCTTACCTTTTGCACAGACGAGGGAGCTCTGAGTCAACTCCTTTTTAATACCTTCAGGCTGTTTGATTGCAGTGAAGTGGTCAGGAAGAGAAAGAAAAGTGCAGAACATCACCATGAAACCATGACATTTAGCAGCGTAAGATAGTGTGTGAATATGGCTATCCACACCATGCACTTCTTGTACCCAGTCCTACCCTAGCTTTACCAGAATATCTCTTGGTCCATGGCTCCTTCTCTTACCCAACATCCTTTCCAGACCACCCTCCAACTCAAAAAGCAGTTAACAATAGGTATTTCAAGCCACTGAGAGAGACTCTGTCCAATTAATCCTATGTAGCTTTTGCTTTACGATGCTCAAGATAGACCCTTTTCCTTTTATATCTTACCTACACCCTCCTCCCTAGTATCTGAGTCACATGCTAAAGGTGCTTAAAAGTAAGCCATGGAATCTCCTCCCTTCTGGCAGGACGGTCTGTCAGAATATGTGCTCATGGTCCCAAGAAGGACACAGTAGGAGAAGGACAGTAGATACAGTGACCATCATGATTTTCACTCTTATTTGGATATGGAGAAGCCTACTGTACACAGGTACTGTACTCCCTCCTCACTGTACTGCACTCCCTACCTTCCCTCCCTCCTAAATGTTTCTAACCCTCAGCCACAGGAATTCCAGTTTCCATGAGGCAAAAAGCGCTTGCAGATTTCCTACTGTACCTCAACAAGTAGGGTTTGAAACAAGGTGTCCTTGTAAATGGTTCCTTCTGGAGATGAGCTGTTTCCAGTGCCTCTGGTGTTCAGTTTGGCCTCAGCAGTAATCACGACTTTCACCTCACCTGGAAAGCCACCCACCAGACCAAGAAAATGAAGTTATCTTCAATGTCTACAACTAGAACTGGTTTTGACTGCCTCTTCTAGGCTGATGAACTGCTGAGAAATGTATTTTCTCTAAAGACAGCTCAGTAAAACCAAATTTCATCAAGATTCCATATCTGTTCATTAGAGGAAAGGAGTGCTTGCCTGGGGGCCTAGTATGAGGAATGGAAGAGGGTCATCCTGGCCAAAAACAAACCTTCACTACCAATTTCCTCCTCTTCTTAGCCTTGTTCTGAGTTTTCTCTGGCCTAGGGCGGTGTTGCAATAGTTTAATTATAGCTCTTCTGCCTTTATTCATATTTCAACTTTTGGAGCACATGCAAGCAATTACAACTGCTTTTAAAAAAAAAGACAATATGGACTTGAAGGCAGTGCGGATTAACACAGCTATAAAACTGGGAAGGAGCAGTGCCCTTATTGCCCACTGAGAATCCAAATTTATTAGCAAATTTATTAGCAATTAATGGAGCTGTCCAAAAATGCCTGCTTGTGGATTATTGATGCTGCCCTAAATGGTGGGAGTAGAAAGATCAAACAGGTATAGATCAAGGTGGTAAAAAGACAAACTTACCAAGTTTTTGGGGGCTGACAGCCCAAATATATGTTTTTCTTTCATTGGCACACACTGTTGCTGTGTTGCCCCCTGATGAAAGCATCTCTGCCTCATAGTCACTTGACTGCGCCAGTGTGGCACTGATCTGAGACAAAGAAGGAAGGAGCAAGATTAGAAATTAAAGAGAATGACCTTAAAATCAGGCTGCAGAGCAAAGGAGGCTGCTGCATTACTCAGTATTTATTGTGTTTTTCCCAGCACAGTACCCATACCCTCTGCTGAGGTTCCTCCTTCAAGGGCAAAAAGATCTCTGGGGAACAAGCAAGCCACATAGGAAGTAAAAGGGAACTTGATATACCTGGACACACTTGGTGAGGTAGTTGAAGACATTGGCTATTAAATTAAATTTTTCCCCTCGAGTGACAGAGTATGGCAGGGTGAGGTCCACAAAGAATGGTTGGAATGCTGTCAGGGAAGCAGGTGAGGAGATGCCAAAGCCGGCATCATCCTGCACACAGAAAGCGCTGGCTTTCCATTCTGTGATGCTGTCAGGAATGGTGTAAGAGACATCAACCTCTCCTCTGGAACTGAAGAGAAGAAGAAACACAGAATCAGAAATGATCTTTGGAATTTTTCAAAACAAATTATAGAACAGGCTTTCTGCTTAGGTTAGAACTTCATCTCACTTTCTACAAGGTACCTTTCCATATATTAAAAAAAAAATGTTACAATGCTTGAAGTAAAGATGGATGTGTTGGTTAACTACATTTTAAAGCACTCAAATACTCAACTTTTAAAATTTAGAAATACCAATTATTGAAAAACCAGAAAAACCCAACCATACAGATTGGAATCAATAAATTTAGATTAATGTTCTAGAACAACATCTGAAGGCATAGTTAAAATGGAAATATTCTCATTGCACATGCTGTTATAGCCTGAAAGAAAATAAAATAAACTGAGTTTTTTGCTGCTGAATTAAAAATTGGATGAAAAATAACAAGTTCCTTCTCTCTCCTTAAAAAATACTTTTTTTTTCACTCTTAGCCCCTATTTATTTCTCCCCACCAGAAAGATAGGGAATAGGGCACAGAGCATTTGTCTGCAATGGTCATTGATCAAGATAGGAAAATCTACATCTACAAAGCAAACATAGGTTCCATGGCTCCTTCCTGGAGTCTATTTCAGCTAAATGAATCAACTCAAAAAGAAAAAAGAAGTGAAGATAAATACACTTACTCAGTGTTAACCAGTTCCCAAATCCAGGTCTCAGGGAAGTATTTCCGAACAGTGCTGAAACCACCACCCCCACCAATAGCCACTGACTCACCTAGAAGTGGGGATATGATTAAAGGATAGTATTAGAGGCATCATGTGAGAAGAATCTGAACTACTGTCAGACATGCTTCATCACCACAAATGAACATAAGTATCCTGTTTGAGCATTTTTTTATTTCCCCTCCCCCCACACCCCATATAACAGGGAAGATTCCAAGAGATATGGGGATATGCGAAGAAACAATTTCTTATCTATTCTCTTTTCCCATGGGAAAATACCGCAAATATTAGCTATTTTGCAAGATATTTAACTTCATTTCATACTGAAAGGTCTTGTCATTCAGTTAGAAAACTGTGTTCCCCATCCTCTACAACTGGCTCTCTTTGATTTGCAAACAGGCACCATCAGCCAGTATTGTTATCAAAGCTCATAAATGCTTTACAATGACTTAGAATCACAGAATCATTGAAAAAAGTATCTAGGTTGAGAGCAACCCCTGCAATTCTCTAGTTTAACTTCTTGAAGTAGGACTAACTTCAATGTCAGATCAGGTTGGTTCTTGTGCAGCTCAGTTTTGAAAACCAGCAGTTCTGGAGATTCCAAAATCTCCTGGAGATCCCCTTCTAGTGTACTACAATTCTCATGAGGAAGAAAGTTTTCCTGATGTTGAATAACACTTTGCTTTGTGGCAACTTATGACTGATACTTTTGCTCTTTTGCTGAGCAACCTGACTTGATGGAGAGATAATTGTAACTTTTGCTGATCTATAAAGGCTTTGGAGACTGTGTGCTAAGTGTGTCACTCGATGTGTGAAGTCTTGACTTTTACATATTTAATTGAATTCTGATTTGATGAAAGGTTCTGACCTGCAAATCCCTGAAAAGCCAATATCAATTTATAAAAGAAGCAGCACCACAGTATTCTTTTCTATATGCACCTGCAACAAAATTGATTCTACTGCAAGGACTGCCAGAAAGAAATCACAGGATGCAAACTGGGACACACAGGCCTATTTCCCAAAACCGCCCGATATACTGGCTATTATTTTATAAAGGCAACAGTTTTAGAGACCAGGTATACTGAGACTGGAGATACAGAAGAATAAACCTTCTTTTACCTGAGGCCTTGAGATCGGCGTCATGATAGTTAGAAGGGTAATTTTCCTTATCTGATCTCTCTTCGTTGCACAGAACTGGTTTCCGTAGCACAGAGTTGGTGAACACTTTCAGACCCATATCCTAAATGTAGGATAGAAAGAATCTATCAAATCACTCAGGGCATTCACTAACTGCTAGTGCATATCACTGATTATCATTCCTCATTTTTCTCCTCTCTCATCCCATTTCATCCCATTCTTTCAGCCTTGAATGTCTCAGCTCTACCTTGGCAACCTCTGTGTATTTCTTATGGAGCAGTGACACCTTGTGTTCTGCAAAGAGCAATGATGATAAGTCTGATGCTGGCCTTAGGGAACAGGGCCAGTGAGCAGAGGAATCCAGCGTGTCAGGAACCAAGTGGCTTGCATCACAGACACAGATCCTTATGAGAAATGCCTGGAGTCATGAGCCAAGGCCATGGTCCTGCTTAGGAAATGTCTACTGAACTATGGGCGGCAGCCCAGTGATTTTCCAGCAGTGATTTTTAGACCTCCTGAGTAAGTGATGGGGAAAAAAAGGCAGAAATTGGGTAATCAGAGGCTTTAAGCAGTTTCAGGCACCAGCTGCCTTCTCTCAGCAGTGAGAACTACCACTTGGGAAAGCTGAATGCTAATGCAGATGGATTCGTCTGGAGTCCCTCCCACTTAAAGAGCCGACCACATACCCTGAAAATCCTGTAGACATCTCCATCACGACTGACATTCACAGGTTCAAAGTACAATCCATCAGAAAAGATGGTTTTGGATGGGGTACACTCCTGCGGCCCGCCATCTTCCAGGTTGAGCCCATTGTAGTAATAGCCATATAAATCACCGCCACCAAGCTGGTAGTACACCTGGAGGTGAGAATGACTAGTGTAAGCACAAGGAAGGTCTCAGGCAGGTACAAAATCACAGATATTCAAGGCTTATGGTGGCTCCTGAGTAATCCTGTAGACTTTGGTGGGCTTAACTAGTGGTGCCAACCTAGAACTGAATAAGCAATCTTGACTGAACTGTACCCTCCTCCTTCTGAGCTGCAATGGTTTTGTGGTGTGAACTTGAGCAGAAAGCATGGAGATACACTCTTGAGTTAAACAAAGAGGAGACGAGCTTTACAAGACACTAGATGTCATCTACAGCTTTTGTTCTGAACTTAAGGCCTATCTGAGCCGTAAAAACGCAATTTTGACATAATCACTCCACAGTGAGGAAAAATGCTGTCAAGGATTTACGTAAGGCATATTCTTGGGATATATGTTACACTGCCATTCTTCCCAAAAGCAGTGTTGTACAATTAATTTCTGTCTTTGAAGCGTACAACTGCCTTAGACCTTCCTTTAATCACAGGTGTTTTTTTCCAAAGGAAAAATAAGAACACAGTCAGCAGCAGAGACATCACAGGTGGGAACTAGCTCAAAAGAACACAGGACTGGGGGTGTGACTTACACTCTCGGCAGACAACTCCTGCCCAGACCGAAGGACGCCCTGAATTGCCCGCAGGGCACAGTAGGAGTTGGCAGCAGCTTCCAGGTGGAGTCCAACTTTGGAGCCCGGGAGACCCTGCTTCTCAGAGAACTTGAGCTGGACCTGGAAATGAGCAAATCCAAGACAACCGCACGGAAATTAGGTGAATCGGATGGGCACAGAGATCCAGATCTCACCTTTCACCCGCACTCACTGTTCCCGGTAGGACAAAGCTCCCACCGCTAGGTGGCCCTTCTGGATCCCTTGTAGAAATTCACATAACCCCACAGCCACCCTTATCTCTCCACTGTGTGCAGAGTTTTGTCTGAGCCTGACCGTATGTCCCAATCCCAGGGACAGCTTCTCATGATCCCAGACATACCTGCACCTTTTCCACTCCTAAATGGCACCCCCAGTGCAGGGCTCTTGATGAGATCATTTCCTGACCATTTTTCAGCAAACCCTGATATATCCCTTAATAAGAAAGCAAAAGTTTCCACCTTGTTTTTGAAGCATATATCACTGTGTATCCTGGAGCTGTCAGCCACTATCTCTCCATGAGGATGCACTGTGTAGAGCAGCAATCTGGCACTGGGACCAAGCTTCTCAGTGGCAGTCACTGTGATGGAGAATGTGCCTCTGGAAGCTGAGGAAGGAGCATGGATCAGGAGAGGACAAGCCAGCAAAGAGCTTAGACAAACCTCAGCTTCGGTGGAAGGACCACATGTTTATTCATAACCTACAAGCACCTTTAAAACCCAGGGAACTGGATATCGGAAGATGCATCTCTCAGTGGCTGAGGGACAGCTCCCATCAGCAAGATAACAGATACAAACTGGAGGATCAGGGTGCTTTGCAGAGAGAGGTGTGCACTGGGAAGAAGTTAAACATGGAAATCTGTGCACAGTTGCTATGAGAAGAGTGTAACATTGCCTTTGGGTCTCAAAACTAGAACCTCCCACACCAGAGGAAATACAGCAATATCCCAAGTTAAAGAAGAGTTATCTTAACACTAAGAAATATGAAATTCTTCTCTACATGGATGAAAACTACAAGTGCATGGACAGGGAATTATGCTTAAGACCAAAGATGGTAAATATGAAGAAAGTCCTATATATGGAGAGAGGCTTACTTAAGCCACCTCCTGAAGTGTGCAAATAGACCAGGTTCTGCAAGAAAAGTAATTTTTGAACAATGAAAGAATGAAGGTCAGGATCACTGTCATTTGTGGGTATTTGGAGACTTCTGAAAGGGCAATTAATTTCATGAGTTGACTGCTAAATATCCCTTTCAAATGGGACACCTATTATTCCAAACTTTAAAATGTTTTATTATTCTAGTTGGTGAAGACTAGGATGTCACACAGTAACTGTGAGATCATAAATACTCCTTGGCATTATAAAATAACACAATAAAACAGATGAAGGTTGCATTCCATGTGTTTGATCACAACAAAATATCTGTCAATAAAATTGATTATGACATGGGGGGTTGGCAAGATGCTGCAGCAAAAGAAAATTATTCTGTGAGCAGTAACAGGTCGTGGGATTTAGGAACTACTTTAGGCCTGATTTAGTCACAATTCTTTGCTTTCATCACTTGCAAAACTTACTATGCTCTGAAGTACAAGTAGTAATATGGTCTGGAACTTACCACCAGAAATGCTGACTTGCTTCTGGCCACTGAGAGTAATTTTTCCTTGTGTCATCACCTGGGCATAGAAAAATCTCATGACAGGGGGTCAAAAGCACCTTTTCCCTTCCACCATGAAATCACTGATTTTGAGCATTGTTCTAAGAAGCCTTGAAGGCCATCAGGTTGAACCATGATCCATAACCACTGTCTGATCACAAGATTTCTGCCTTATAGGGTGTTTGAGAGAAGGTGAAAAAAAGGTGTTTTAGGAGCAACATTAGGACTTACTACATAGTAGAAGTTTGCGTGTGTGGTGTTGCTGTAACCTTCTCTGTTCAGGACATAGTGAACATTGATTGTTCGTTGCTGGCCACAGCTGAGCTCCTCTGTCACTGGCTCAATTTTCAGAAAGCTGTTGGTCCGTGAGTAGAAACGCCGGACAAGGAATGAGTCTTGGGGCTCATTATCAATCCCCCAGATAAAGTCTGCACATTCATGTGGTGCCTGTTTGACCTACGAAACAGAAAATCATGCATGTGGAATCAACATTGTGGAAAAAAAGAAAATGCAAGGCAGGTGAGAAGCAAAGGCATCTTTTCTGTAAAATATTCTGTTGGAAAACTGATTTTGTGAGGCTGTTTAAGCCACGAGCAAGAAGTGGTGTGAAGAATTTTTGTTTCACCAATGCAGAGTGAGCAGCCTTCTGGACACCATTAGGCATCCAGATGCCTGTGGCACATTGCAGTAGGGGGGTTATTTCATTTTTTTTCAGGCATGGGACCAGTTGCATAAACTGCTGGGACTTACACTGAATTAGAATGGCATTGTTCTAAACGACAGACTTTTTCTCAGCTCTTTCCATCACATCAGAACAAAGGCATGACAATACAAGAAGACCATGTGATGATAACAGGCATGAGTTTGTGCCAGCAGAAATGCAGGGAAGCAGTCAGCAGCAGTGAAAGATGCTGGCATGCACCAAGGCTAGGTGGGGAAGGCAGTGCAGTCTTTGAGGAAGGTCCTCTAACACACAGAATAAAGAGAAGGAAGATGAATGCAGAAAGAGCTTCTGAGGGGAAGGAAGAGCAGGGAGGGACTGAAGATCACTGCAACCCAAAACCACATCTGGGGTGCAGTGTGCCTCTTCTCAGGCACTGGTGTTTTCTCGTATGAGTTTCACAGAGTTTACAGGTATTCCTTCTAAACCCTCTCTCCCATGAAGTATTTATCAATGAATTAGACTGTAGCCTGTGTTTACTTACTGTCAGCTTCAAACTGGGATCAAAGAAGTTGGACGTGTCAATGGAAAAAGCAGCAGTGCCATTTTTGTCAGTGGTATAGTTGGCCAGATAATCTCCATTGAGCTCCAGCAGGACAGTGCTATTGGCAACAGGCTCACCTTTCACACTTGTCACAGTGATCTGAACACAACAAATACCCAAGGAATTCAGGAAAAAACAAAGAACAACAACAAAAGGAAAG
The DNA here is from genome assembly GCA_013397075.1 of Rhabdornis inornatus. Classification (NCBI taxonomy): domain Eukaryota; kingdom Metazoa; phylum Chordata; class Aves; order Passeriformes; family Rhabdornithidae; genus Rhabdornis; species Rhabdornis inornatus. Next base: position 90,860 of record VWZS01008936.1, read on the forward strand.
CTCTGTTTACTGGAGGATGCTCACTTAAACACTGAAGACTGTTGCAGGGAGTAGAAATCAAGAGTGAACTGTATTGAAGAGGCAAATGCTCCTCAATATTTTGAGGGAGCAGGAGTTCTGTAACAGGAAAATTCCCACCACTGCAGAATAAACTATGTGTCACAAAGGGAGGAGGAATATTTACTGAAGAACATTGATTAACACACCTAAAACAACTAGATGGCTTCATGGCCACAGGCAACCTGTGGAGCTCAGTAGCACCTTTCAACTCCTACACATTTCTGCACACCCACTGTCTCCATTGCCTGTCAGGATGATGTTGTACAGGTCATCATCCTTTTGGTGCCTGGTTTACCCTGCATGTGTAGGTTGCTAAGAAGTAGGAATGTGCTCCAACATCTATACTGCTATAAGTAAACCTCCCTGGGATTGTGTGATGCAATACAGGGTGAATTCTACCTTTAGTTTACACATAACCATTCCTGAAGAGTTTTCTTGGAGACCCCTCTTCCCCACTCATATGACTTCCACTTATTCACTTTTTAGGTATCCTCTGACTATAGCAGAAAAGAGACCCTGACACACCAGGTGTGACACAATTTTCTTTTTTTCTCTAGGAGTATCAAGAGAACTATGCAGTCACTGTTACACAGCATTATCATGGGAAGCTGACAACACATTCAGGTGACAGCCATAAATGGGGCAATACACAGGTCATCATGCTGGACCTCAGGGAGTTTGGGTCTAAATGTATTCTCTCATGTACCTACCTCACCATGGTAAGGAATTCCCCTCTTGTAATAGGAATCCATGTTCCTGAACAGCACTTGGTCATTTTCTCGGTTGACTGAAACATAGTCATAGGCCTTCATCTGGATACCTGTGAGACACAGCCAGTACAAAGGAGAGGACACAGAAATCAGACACAGGCAGAGAGCTATTCCTTTTGATAAGCTGTATGGAGTGGTGATGCTCTGGAGGGAGAGCTAAACAAAGAAAACCATAATTGCTGCCTGTTTGCTGCACAGATGGTGATGCAGGGGATTCCTCTCACGAAGATTCATGCATTAGCTTTAATCAGTTACTCCCAACATCCACCTGGTGTTACCTGTCCCATTTTCAGTGACGATGCTTTCTATGTTGAGGCTGGCATACATCCTGGCATAGCTGCGGTAAAGCTGGAATTTTTTGATGGAGATGACAGTGTTGAGGCAGCCATCCTTTCCCAGCTGAAATAGCAGCACAAAGGGGAAAACTCATTTTTCTCAAGGTTTGCAAAATTGCTCCTCATTATGTATTATTGTGTCTCTGAAGAGCTCCCTGCCTACCTTTCTTGCTCCCCAGCTCCCATCCCAGATGACTGTTTCGGTTTCATTTTACTCTAGCATCTGGAAACTTCTCTCCTTATCCCCTCTAGTCTTCTCTATGTTCATGCTCCTTCTTAAACCCATCTTGCATGATGCTTGTGCTCTGTGGCCACAGCACATTGAGTCTGAGCTAGTAGAAAATTAATTATTCGTTTAATATTAAGTGTCCTCAAAGACTTGCAGCAGAGACCTGCTGATTAGATTTGGTAAGAACAGAGCCCCAGAGCTTCAGAAACTATTACAAATCTACAGTTTCATAAGCTTGCCTCCTTCCTGATTCTTTCTGAGGGAAAAATCAGTCTTTTAGTGAGGTCTTTCAGCCTTGCTTGTGAGACAGTGAGAAAAACCACACCACTGAGATTGTCTCTCTGACATTCCCTTGGAAATTAATGAGGCCATTGAATACTGTTCTACATGTTGGGTAGTAAAGCTGACAGGGAAGAAAGGACTTGTTATGTATCATACCAGTCCGGTGACAGCTTCACAGGTTTTTTTCCAGTTTTGTTGACACAGTGGACTATAAAAGCGCTGCTGACACACGTTAATTTGGGCATTCCCTTGCACTGGCTGGCCGTAAGTGTACCTAGGAGAGGGAGAAACATGAAAATTCAATCATGTGGATTTAACATGAGATCTGCAAAAGTTGCAGAGCAATGCAGACTCTAAATCCCTCTGTAGTATCCAGAGCACAGATGGAAGAGCAGTTGGGAATTTCAATCAGTCAACCCTAGTAGAATTCCCTTCTACCATTTTTAGGCTGTTTCTGCCATTTTTTTAAAAAAACCCTGTTTCCCCATTGTTTTAGTGCAGTCGTTCTCTAAGGTCTGAAGCTGGAAAGTGGTGCTGGACTCAGGATATCATTCCCTGCAGCTTTTTCTTGTTAGTACATTACACAAGGCAGAACAGATTGTAGAAGGACCCTGCTCACCCTTTTAGCTCCTGGCACCCTGCACTTTGGCAACATCCCAGCCAGCAATTTTAATGATAGACTCTCATCTTCTGTAATAATAAAACACAACAGCTAGCAAGTAGGAAGTGCCTGATTTGGACAGACACAAACTCTCCTGGTTTTAATTCTGTTTTGTAGCAGGAGAGGAGTTATCCTATTTAATATCATAAAAGTCATAGCTAAAAGGAATTGCTCTAAGCCACATTCTGAACCAGCAGCAGGATCTCTGCTTCCCAGCACAGCACACCATCCAACACCTGAACCATTCGTTGTGCACAACTGTGGTGTCTTCAGCTCTGATACTTACGAAGCACAAACGTTCACTCTGACTTCTTCATCAAAGAAAGAAATCGTCTTTGGCCCAGTGGTTATCACTTTAAATTTTGGCAGCACTGAGAATGTAATGTGAATATCATTGATTAGCAATTGCATGCCATACACAGGTGTGTGTGTGTGTGTAAGACAGTAAAAAAAGTTGGCAAAGATATTTTCACCAAGAAGGGAGAGGAAATGGATCAAAGAAGAACCTAAAAAGAACCTTTCATGGCAAGATGAGTAACCTCTTTAAAATTAAACAATAATCATACTAATAACTATAACAGTCCCAGCAAAACCCATGATAAATCACTTTAATCTCTTTTCTTAAAGAAAAATGAGTAATGCCAATGTCTCGAACTAGTTAAGCCCCGGAGAACAAAAGTTATTATGCAATCCAGTTGCACTGAAGGAGAAAGGCAAGAGATTAAGTGAAATAATAAAATCAGATAGATTGATGACACCGTCTCTCTTCAACTTATCTTTTATCCCAGGCCACCAGCAATAATGACAACATAGCTGGGAAAGGCCTGTTTCTCATGCATCAGTCCACCCAGCTCTCTCCATGTCTTTCTTTTCCAGGCATGATGTGGAGACTTCAAAGGACTTAAACGCTGCACTAGCAGCTTTTATCTGACTTAGGCAGAGCCTCACTGCTAGCCCAGGGTAGTTTATGAGCCTTTGCTTACCATATTCCTCCACTCTGAAGAACTGGTACTCTTTTTCACCTGACTTTGTCTCCACAGTAATTTGGTAGGACCCCAGAATAGGCTCTGGGATTAGTGGAAAGGAGAGCTGGGCGATTCCGTGCTTTGATGTCACCTCCAGCCACTGGAAGATCTTATTTTGCTCTGGATCCTGGAAGAAAGAGATGTAGCAAAACCTTTATCACCATTTATCGCCCTTCTTTCAAGGCCTGTCTTCTGACATATTGGCTAAATGTGTCACAGGCTAAGAGTGCTTTGGGGCTGATGATGTGTGCTCTGAATTTCCATCTCTGCTTGTGGATTTAACAAACCTAAGTTTATGTTTAACTGGGGATTATCTACACTGACAGATGGCCTCAGATCATTCAGAAACAGTTCCTGATTTGGACATAGGTTGTATATGGGACACAGGCTGCATATCTATAACACTGCTAGAATAAGTCTTTCTGACTCAACTGCCTTTGTAAAGCAGGAATATTATGCTGGCCTCTCCCAGAAAGTGCTTGGAGTGATGTGAGTGTGTAGTGATGTGAAATGTGGTAGAAGATGATTCATTGTTAGCCCATCCCCATGAGAACATGGCATTTCAGAAAGTCACTATTCTTATGCCTGTGTATGAGAATGAGGCAATTCCACCAGTTATTTGCTGTAGTCTTCCCAAAGTAAGCCTGGATAGAAAACTCTTGTTTGAACTCTAATGAAAGGCAGAGCAGCAGCCCCATTCTGTCTCTGATTAACAGCTCCAGTTCTGCTGATTTCTTCTCCTCTGGTGCTTGATAGATGATATTGCCACTGTTCAGCCTCAAATCCATTGGCTTTAAATGGTGTGCTCTGGATGAGTCTCCCTCAGCTGTTAACTCTATGAGGAATGATGAAGCACAGTCTTTCCAAAGGAACTTGTGCTTTAATTTCATGTTGCATCTCTTACCTGAATGATGATTCTGGGATACTGGAGGAGGAAATAAAGGGAGAGAAAAAAATTATCAAAACAATAATCTGACAGTGGCGGTTGATAAACTCTAGAACATAAGGAAAACTGTGAACAGCTTTTTCTGGCTAGAGAAGACTGGGCCAAGGAAACAATTTACAACTCATATCTGTAAAAAAGAGAGAATTTTAAAAGGATAACTTGTTTGTGGATTTATCTTTTCTGCAAAAATATCCAGTCTTTTTCTACATATCTGGGACTACAAAGTCTGCGTTCTGTGAGAGATTTCCACAAATGCTTTCAGAGCCTTGCCCTCTACAAAGGCAGGGAAATGGTGGAGTGCAAAGGTAAGCAGTTACAGCAAATATACAAAAACCACAAAATATAAAAAATATCAGGAAGCCTATCCCAGGCCCTTCTTATTCAATATCTAACTGAGACAGTCTCAGTTAAGAGGTACCTCAAGAGGGTACTTGAAAAGTTTTGACTATCACTCACACTTACCGTCTCCTGAACAGGTCTGAACTGGATGTCCAAAGTGACCACACGAAACATCACTGAAAAAGACACAGGACAAAAAAGGATTACAGAATCATCAAGGTTGGAAGAAACCTCCAGGACTGTCTAGTCCAACCATCAACCTGGCACCAAGTGTCAGATATCCAAGTGTCACATGCAGATGCCTCTATCATTTATTTTATTAGCAGTGATAAATCATTTTCAATACAGAGCTTTGCCCAGACTTTTTTTGGAAAACTAAACTCTGTGGAGCAATGAAGTATAATTATGCTAAAGAGAAAACTAACTCCACCACAGCTAGTACTGTCATTTAAATATTGTGATGGGATCAGCACTTTGAAATAGATCAACAGTTAAGGAGAAAGAGTCGTTGACAGGAAATGAGGTGCTTGCTTCATTTTTATATTAACTTTATTAGCTCCAAACTTAACCTATTATTTTCTGTACTTTTAAGGATACTTTTTATGTGACTCTCCTGAAATAAACCTGACAGAACCTGAGACCCTGTAAATTTAATTGACTGAGTACAAACATATGAATTCTACTACTTCATTACACTGCTGTAAGTTGGTTCTATTCTTCACTAACTTTGACAATCCCAAACTCAGACGAGATTTTTATTCCACAAGAGTAAGTTTCTGTCACCCTTGACCCACCCTTGCACTCAATTTCTCACTTTTCTATCTGCCTCAAACCATTCATCCACCTGTTTGTCCTGGCTTGTAGAGGGGTTTGTCTGTCTGGATGAAGACACCACCATCCACATTCTGAATTGCCACTGATCTTCTCTCAGCTAAGTCGACTGTGGCACCTTTCGCTGAGAAGGAAATGAATGCCACGGGATCAGAAGTAGCACGAGGAACCTGGAGAGGAACAAAACCCCAGAGGAAAAGTGGTAAACAAGATGTGCTGAGAGTCCCTGATGACCAGGGTTTTAGACTCAGATACTGTCAGTTGAGTCATAAATAGTTTATGGAAAGTCATGAGAAGCCCCACCTTTGTCAGTGAGCTAATTTCTGGGAATTTCTGCTGTGAAAGGCCTGTAATCTGTCACCTGGTAATAAGATTTGAAGCTGTGCTTTGCTTACATGCGTTTCCCTGCCTACATGCAGGTTGCCAAAGCCATATACCTTTAACTCTGAAGTGTTTCCTTCTGCTGCGTTCTGGAAGATCTGGAAGATCTCACCTTGAGACTCTTTTTCATTTCTGTACAGATCTTGTGTGTATACAGTCATGGGAAAGGGAATAACTGTGACCCATGTGGGTTCTCTTGCTTGATACTTAAACAGTTCCATAAGGAGCGTGCACCTGTGATGGCAATCTAAAGCTTTTTTCTATTCACTCTGTGAATGGAGATGGAAAGTCTTTCTCTAGCTCCCTTCTACAATCCATAGGTCTGTTTTCCCTATTTTGTCAGCCTTTCCAACAGTTTATCTTATTTTAAACACTTTGTCTTCTTTCCCCCACTGACAAGGAGAGTTGCAATCAGAATTATTTCCAGCTACTACATCCTCCTCAGTAGTTTCAAAAGAGGAAATACCTTGAACTCGCTGCACTTGAAGAAGTCATTCTGTGTCATGGGCTCCTCAAAGAGAGTGTTTTGGACTGTGCCATATTCCAGGACAACGCTCAGGGACAGAGGCTCGCTGAGGTTGTGTAGCTGCACACAAGCCATCTGTGGAGCGCCGCTCCGCACAACCGACGGGACCAGCAGCACATACTGGCTGTAAGAGCAGGTGAGAATGTTCAGTTGTGCAGAAAAGCCAGAGCAAACAGGAGAGGAAAATAACACAGAAGTGTCGTAGGTGTGAAGGAAGACATGAGAAAAAGCTTGCTCAAACCAATGGAAGGATTTCAATTTCTTTCAATGGATTAAAAATAATATGCTAGGAGCATACAAATGTCAACTTTTCAATCCTCACAATTCTTTCTGAGCTGAGGGACTGGCATCATTCTATGCAGTGTCTTACCCAGCATAATACTGCACCTCTCCATTCCAGGTATTTACATAGCTCCAATTACTGAAGTGGCTAAAGCATAGTTGTATTTGTCCTCCCATGACTTAAGTGTGCACTTAAACCTCTGCAGACTTTCATAAGGAGGAGTGATATTTAGCTTCTTCTTGGGATCAATGAGAAAAATACTAGTTAAGGGTTGCAACAATCTTTAAATTTCTCATTCTCTGAATATCTCTCAGATAAGAACTCACGTAAGTCAATCCACTTAATGTACGAGAAGTGATCTTGCTTTTCTGTTTTGCAGAAAATTCCAGGGAATGCTCAACCTAATCTGTAAGCTCAATTCTGTTTCCACACTTCTGTTTCCATACTTCTCCCTGTGTTGTTTCCTTTGTTTCTTTCTTCCATTGAATTTTTATTTATATTTTTTCTTTCTATAATTAGGGAAGCCTTCCTTGGAGTACTCCTCTGAAAAATATTCCTTCATATTTGCTATGTTTGTCTAAAACTCTGTGGCTGTCTACCAGTTTGCTACCCAAACAATTCTTTCCAAATAATGTATGACAGAATCCATGAGTTGGTTTTGTAGCGCAACATGAATCACATAATTTTTTCTTTCTAATCTGATCCTTTCCCTTTCTTTTCTCCCACAGCTTTGCCAGCTCATATTGCCTTTATTTTTATTTTCACTTTCCCAGTTCAGGCTGCATTAAATTCAAAGACCAAAATTAAAACTATTAAAACTAATAGTGAATTGGAGGCAGCTAAGCTGTCTTACATAGTGTTTTCCTTTAGAATTTTTGAGAAGAGGGTTTAAGCTCTAATTTTGGTGTATTTTTGAACACTGTAGCTGAAATCTTCTGTTTGTATAAAGCCATGGACACTGACAGTGCTAATACGAACAGTTATTATACTGGGCTTGCCATTCAGTGTGGTCTTAGTCCCAGGCACCGTCTGGCCTCTAGCACCTTCCTATATACCCTGCTCTCTCTGTGCTGCTGATGCATATCAATCCTAATTATTAGTATTACTTGTTCATCTAGTCCTGAGTCTCCTTGCCAGTTTACCCATGCACATCACACTTCAGCTACTCAAGTTCCAGGTTTCTCTCATTCACACCAGATTTCACAGCAGTTTTATGATGGAGAGCACCATTCCAAACCATCCTTCAATGCCATCTACTTCCAAGTCAACGCATTTAAGGATCTATGTCTCAAATATCCTGTTTATTATATAGTGATGTCCCAGAGGAAATAAGCTCGTGGGAAATACAATAAAATATATTATCATAAAGACACAAAATGTGTGACCACTTACATTTCAGATGACACTATGGGAAGCCAGTTCAAGGACAGAATACAGAGAAGAATCCTTGACCACATGTCTGTGCACGAAGAAATAGAGAGACTGATCTCAAGCTGACAGCCTGTCCCTGGTTTTTAAATTGGCCTGCAATGGTGCTCCTCCTCCACGGCTTCAATCACAGTCTAACAAAAGATATTTGCATAAAATTTGCATACATTCAATTTCTTCACTACTGTCTGTTCTCACACTCCTTGAACTCCCAAGCAATAGCTTTGGAAAGCTCTTGTATTTCACATCGCTCTGTGAGGCATTGCCAGCCAAACCGGTTCCTGTCTATATGATTGTTTCATTGAAGCTTACCTCTTTGATTATCGTGCCATTCTTTAGCTTGTTTCCACTTGTCTCAACTTGTTAGTATTTGCCACTGCTTAAGTATTTCCTTATTCTGCAAAGGTGTCCTGTAGACACGTCACACAACAGAAATAATCATAACACCCTGCTTTTTCGTGTCTGCATGGGAGCCTGGATGGGTTAAAACATGCCAATACAGCTACAGCTGCATTCAGAATGGCACTAAAGGAAACTCCTAGTGGTTATCTGGATTCTTACTGCAGACACTAACATTTGGTAAGGAATTGATGTTGGCTAGTGGTCTACAATTTTTGCCAGTGGTCAGGACAGGTATATTTCTAGGGAAAGGAATCTGATAGCATCACTTCATTTGTTTACTCATCCATCTGTCAGTCTTTTTCCCCCTTATCCCTGCTCCCCCATTAAATGACTTGTAAGTTTGTTGGTGGATTTTAGTAAATCTGAGAAGTTGTTTCAGAACAATTAACCTATAGAATCACAAAATAATTTAGATAGAAAGGAACTTCCTGACATGATATGCCTGAATCTCTCATTTTAAGTAGGGCTAGCTTCAAAGAAGTCATGTTTTGAGTATCTGGAGGAATGGAGAGTCTACATCATCTCTAGACATCTGTTCCCATGCTTAACCATCCATGCTGTGAACACTTATTTTCCTTAAATCAGAATTTCCCTTTTTATAGCCTGTGTCCACTTTTTCTTGCCCTTTCACTGTGTACCTCCAGGAAGAATCTGCCTCTGTAATCCCTGTAATCTCTGTAATCCCACTTTACATTGCAGAAGGCTGAAATTATGTCCCCATAATTAAAATTATGTATTTTATGTATGTAATTGAAATTATGTAGCCTTTGCTTCTCCAGGCTGAATTAAATTAGACTGTTTCCTTCTGTAGGTTTGTCCCAGTCCCTGATCATCCAGTGACCTTCCACTGGACTCCCTTCAGTCTGTCAATGCCTGTCATTTTCAATCCTGAAGTTCTGGATGCAGAACTTCAATGTGGTCTCCCAGCCACTGAACAGAGGGGACAAATCAGTTTCCTAGACATGTTGGCTAAACTCTTGATAATACTGCCAAGGAAACAAAATAATCTGTAGTAAGCGGTGATTGGATTCACACCCTTACATAGGAAATGGAAAAAAAAAGAGCCAATCTGAAACAAAGTAAGGTAGGCCAGACAAAAACAAACTGCAACCCTGGGGAAGTAACAGGCAATTTCCTTTCTACTTTGTCTTCTCAACCAAACAGATGATGAATGGGAAGAGGAAGCTGAGTATACTCCAGGAGTAATTAGGAACATAGAAAAGAACTGGGGCACTGAAAAAGGCGTTGAGCAATGCAGAGAGGGCATGAAATTATTTCAGTGGTAAAGGGTATGAGGAAGAAATGAGGACTACTATAGCAATGTGGTGTAGAAATTGATGTGTGCCTGCTAAAAGCCAGATTCTACCTATTTCAGCTTTAATGGTAAAATGTGTTATTTCATCCATCTAGCTGATGATTCAGCCACAATTATTTATTATTAAATAATAAATGTAATAATAAATTAAATTAGTCTTTCCATCAGCATAGATGATGTTTAAAACTACCTATGCCTAATCAGGTTACCTACTCATCTTTCCTAAAACCTTTCTGATGACCAAGTTGGGACACAAAGGAAAATACCCTGGTTGCTACTGGAGCTACAGGAGCCACTGTTCCCATTGTATTAGCAGTGAGAAACATGACACAAAGCTTCCCAGAACGATGTGGCCTTACAGTAACAATGCTGAGTGGCAGGTGTGTGGTGTGCAAAGAGGGCAGTCACCCTGAAAGAAGCTGCTTGCATTAGTTGAAATGATGTCAGAGGACAGTTAACAGTATGTCATAGATATTTGCAGCTTTCAAGTACCTCAGACCCCATCTCTTATTTTAAACAGGTACTAAGTAACACGCAAAAAGAATTAAGGAAGGAGGAGGAAATAGCAAACAACCCTAGGGTCCTGGTGTAAATTGCTCCAGGAGCTCACCCTTTATTTAGGTGCAGTGTGCCTTTAGCAGGCTGGTAAGAGGGCTTTTTTGTTAACAACCAGACATGAAAAAGAAAAGGATTAAATGTTCGAAAAACTGAAACCCTGGAAGGAACTGTGTTCGGAACAATTGAAAAGCACATGTTTCTCTGGAAACAAGCTGTTGAATTCATTACTTTAGTCAAATTACTGATTCCAGGGGACCTCTTTGTATTGTAGCAATGTTGTGATAAGAACACATCAGTACCAAGGCAGGCATAATTCCTAAGATCCCAGTGCAAGGAGGAAACTACTCCAGGTGTCTTTGGTAGGAAGAGAAAAAGAAGATATTTTCAGTTTTATGATCAAGAAACTAGCAGCCAGAGAGGATAAATCTAGAAGCACAGAGATCAGGATTTAATGTGAAGAGACAATGGGCCTCACACTAAGAAAGACACACAGAAAGTTCCTTGATACTGGAAATCTTAAACCAGTCTGTGGACTCGCTTTTGTATTGGCATAAGGAAAGATGTAACTGGATATCATAGTTTGACTAGAAATTTGATGAGATGAGGAACAGTGTCAATTTCAAGACCAAAGCAATGTAAATACAGATGTATGCTTGATTTTCAAAGTGGAATCCTGTCATGCCTTTTGGACAGCAGAAAATAAACATGTCTTCAACTCACTCTGTCCAGACTTCAGAAAGTTACTGCATTAGCTCTCTGTTATTAAGCAATTTTATATGCACATATTTCTCCCCCCTCCATTTTTTCTCTAGATGAGTCAAAGTGGTGATTGGAGTTGCATTGAAAAGATGTTTTTCACAAGTTAATTTTCTTTCAAATACAGTTGAATTTGCCAATCCATTTTATCAGCCTAAATGCACTTGCCTTCTTTTCTCTTTCCAGCTGGGCACACATACAGGCAGGGCAATGTGAAGTTTTTCAACCAAAGCTGAATCCACTCATTTTCTGTGAGTATTTCAGTGTTTAGTATGTACACTGCTGTAACAGAGCATTCTGTGAGCCTGTGACTAGTCACATACAATACCCCAATTAGCTTGTGTAGGCCATGTCAAACATTCCTACACTGTCCCAAAATGCCCAGCATATCTGTATGTGCAGAACCTAGGGACTAGATACAGTCACAAATTAGAAAATAAAGCAGTTGAAGAATATACATCTGGCATGCAGAATGCTGCATAGTCTGAATGTGGAGCTGAGACATTCAAATTCTTGGTCAGTAAGGATCTAAGTCATGCCTGTTTCCCTTTTTTGTCAGAGAATCAGCAGGAAGTTAATGAGAAACATGAGCAGCTTTTAGCAGTGAAGCCTTGGATTTTCCAGAAGAGTGACTAATATATAATTACTTGTTTCTGCACTATGGCTTCACTTTATATTTGCTTAACACTTCATAGCAAGGACTGTAAGTACTTTCTAAGTCCTAACTTCACCTGAGATGACGTACAGGCAATCCACCACACCCCACACATTACAATACTTGTTTTATTGCCTGATTTCTTTACTTGTAAGAGGTGGATACGGGATCAGAGCCCCAGCTTCCACCTGACTTAGGCAAACACTCTCACAACAGTCTCAGGCTATTTACTAATACACGATTTTCTCAGGAAATTATAATCTCATATATGCTTTCCTACAACACATTCATCAAACGCACTGTGATGAAACATCTTGTTTTAAAAAGCCAACATATCTCTGAAAAGGGTTGTGCATGTCTTAAAGTTTACATACTTTGGATAAATTTGCCCACACAACCTTCTATTTTTTCCAAGGCATATCCTTTTCTGCAAGCTTTTAGGTTTGCAAGTGAAAGTACTTCTCAGAATGTTCACTGGCTAGAGGCCACAGTGTGATTGGTAGAGTATTCTGTATCATTACATGTAGAATGGATGGAACATTTTTCTGATATTGCTTATTTTCTGTAGTAATAAAGATTGGGTAATGTTAAACATTGTAACACTGTTCTATTGAGAAGAGAAAAACATAAACTATGCAGTACCTGAAAGGTACTAAGATGGACTCTTAGTAAATTAACTGCTAAGCTTTCAACACCATATTAATTTAATATGTTTTAGTTCTGCTTCTGAAAAATTAAGTATTACAGCCCTGTATGTCAGGAAACACTTGAAATACCAACCAATTTTCTTTATCTATAAACTAATGAAATGCATACAGACATTCTTGAAAAACTCTTGCTGTGTCTAAATGATGAAAACAGTAGAGTGTAAACATAGCAGGGCAGGCTAAGAAAAATAATGTTTAAAAAAGACCAGCAAAGGCAATCAAAATCAGTCATCAGTCTTTCTTCAGAAACAACAGAAATAGGAAGCCTGCCAGAGAATCCACAGGGCCATGTAATGAGAAGAATAGATGAGGTAAAGCAGAGTGCAGGAACAGTGCAAACAATCAATATTGTTACTTATTGGTTAATAATTAATCTAATTATTAATTAATATTACTGTATTTAAATTAATAGCTTGACATAAAAAAATAATTTATCATAAAATGAAATACCCAAAAATCTATGAAGAAGGCAATTTTAATACAGTAATTATTTTGCTAACATTCTGAATTAGCCCAAAATCTTGAATAAGAGTGACATATTCAAATCTAAGATTTGATGGTTACAGACCTTTGTTGTAAGAAATCATGAACATGTATTTCATTTGATCACAAAGGACAAAAATGTGTGACAGTGAACCTTTTAAAGAATAAAAGTAATTTTTACTTCAGTATCAAAGCTTTCCTGTCTTCACTGTTTTCCTTGCTCCCTTACTCATATTGTTCTGAGCTTTAGGTCAACATGGGCAGACTGACTCACCAGGCTTTAAAGCACCCAGATAGTAATGAAGTTAAAGTAAAGAAACCTATTTGAGAGCTTGGTTTTTGAAATGTCATCGTCTCAAATTGTGTGTTCTGATACAAAGAAAATGAACCAGTTCACTCCAGATTGAGGTTCTGAATAATCTCCCACTCCCTGTAGTTAAAAGACCTCATCTGGGTTTTACATCTTTTTGTTTTTTAAGAGAGCAATACATGAGCCCCCACACTAGCCCACTCAAACCCCTCCTATTTTATGGAATCCTCTGTTTTTACCCTTTCAGAAGCATCCAAACTCTACCAGTCAAAGCAAGAGTTTGCAATCCTAGGGAACTGAAATTGATACCCCAAAAAACATTGCTGCTTTTGCTTCTTTGAGTCAACCCAGTTCTGGGCCCCTCAGTTCAGGAAGGACATTGAGGTGCTGAACCATGCCCAGAGAAGGGCAATGGAGCTAGTGAAGAGTCTGCAGGTAAGTCCTACAAGGAGTGTCTGAGAGAGCTGGGGTTGTTTAGCCTGGAGCAAATGAGGCTCATGGGAGACCTCCTCACTCTCTACAGCTGCCTGAGAGAAGGTCGTGGCCAGGTGGGGTTGATCCCTTCTCCTAGGCAACCAGTAATGGAATGACATGGCCCCAAGTTGTGCCAGGGGAGATTCAGGTTGGACATCAGGAGGAATTTCTTTGTGGAAAGGGTTGTTAAACACTGGAATGAACTGCTCAGGAAAGTGGTGGAGTCACCATCCCTGGAGGTGTTCCAGAAACAACTTGACGTGGCACTTTATGCCATGCTCAATTTGACAAGGTACAGGAAAGTCAGAGGTTGGACTTGATGATCTCAGAAGTGTTTTCCAGCCTTAATGATCCTATGATCCTTGCCAATAGATATTTCACAAGATCTGCTCAGGCTGAAGCTGTAGTTGGTCCACGTGCCAGGCAAGACCTGCTCAGCCTAGAGCATCAGCTAGAGTTGAGTTGGAACAATAACCTGTGGGCAACTGTTCCCCAGCTGCAAGGTCCAAAGAAACAAAAAAGACGAGGAGACTATGCCATGCAGGTAACCAGGCATCTTGATCATGAAACTGCAAACTATAAACACTACAAGGACCAGATCATATTATGGATAACCTGAGAACTAGTTAACATGGTCTTATGTGCTGCCAGTTGTTCAAGAGAACTGGTAGTTCAAAGGCAGAAGAGATCTTGTATAAAGTGAGGTGATCCCTCTTTATATGTTAAGACCTCATTTTTCCAGTCTTTTAAACAATGCATGGCTCCAAGACTTTTAAAAAAGTAATGGCTCCAAGACAGGCCTCTCAACTCCTAGATTTCCTTTTAATACAAAGCATTTTTCAGGAATGTTATTTAATACAAAAAAGGCTTATAGGCTTTCTTCTGGTGATGTGAAACAGCTGTCACATGCAGTTTCAAGTCACATGCACCTGATGTGTTGTCTGCTGTAATTCTGCAAGGGGCAGCACTTGATCTAACTAATCTGCAAAACTAATGCAGGCAAAAGAATGCTGGAGAAGGCTTTAAGAGTGACTCTTCAGGCAGCACAGATAAGGCTTTTGTATTCCTCCTCATTTTTCTGAAGAGCCAGTCATTCTTCCAGTGACCAGGGACCAAAGACTCTTCAGATTGAATCACTTTGCGTGTCCATCTCACTTTTTCCAACTAGTAAGATCACGCTGTAGGTCTTTCCCTTAAGGACCTTGCATTTTCTGTGAGAATCACTTTTGGTGGTACAAAGCCCTGGCAGCTGCTGATGCCATTTGGGATCATGGGAGTGATCTGTGTGTCTGTGTAGAAGATCTATGTGGTGGCCATGCATTTATGTGCATCTATGGTGTGTGTGTGTGCATGTGCCTACTAGGAATAGCATCCTCAGCCTCACTACTAGCTGCACCAGGAATTTCACCTCTGTCGGCTGACAGATTCTGCCCTCCTTGACACTCTTGTGCACTGTATCCTTTAAAAGACACATTTAGAGACTCAAGCACAAGAAGAGGGCTCTGTCTTCTATCTGATTAGGGAAGACATTTCAGTAGAAGGGATGTTGAAGATATGATCAGAGCTTGAAAATATGTTACATTGTTTGCAGACTTCAATGTAAACTCATTATTCCAGTCTTTTCCTAGGAGGAAGAGAAAATGAGCAGAAAAACCAGTGTCCCAGTCTCTCTCTATCTGCTGATGTAAATCTTAAAAATTTTTAAGCACTCCTAGCTGCTAAGTTCCTAAAAATAAGGCCACAGGGCCAAAAAAAAGTTGTATAAATTAACAAAGAAGTGCTTTGATATATAATTTGTATTCAGTGTTCCTAGAGATCCTCACATGTAACTGCATGACTGAACATGGGGAGCCCTTACACTGAAGACCATGTCTCTGGAGGAAGCATAATAACTAAGTAGGGGCTTTACATTTTTGTGGCCAAGAAACCTGTCAAACCTTTGCAGCAACAAGTGGAATAAGAGAATAAGTGTAGGTGTGGCCCAAACCTGCATTTTTAAAATGCATCTTTACTTTTACTAAAAGTGCCTTTAATTGTATAACCAAGACCCATTCCCTTCACTTATATTAGTAATTGCTCAAATTTTCTGTGAGCCTGAATCTGAAAGGAGCAAATGATCTTTCTCTCAAAGCAGTGAATACAGTTCAATCAATGCTAAAAGCAAATGCTTAGAGCCACTGACACTTAAGGAAAAATTGAATATACCAAGAAGTGGCCTATGTCACCTTCCAGTCTACAACCAATTTTTCTGGGTGCTGGTGCTGCAGTACAAGGAGGGTATTTCTACACACTCCTGTTAACGCCAGATGTATATTTATTAAAATCCTGGATCACATTGCTGTGTTGCAGCCTTCTGACCCTAGTTCAGATAAAATAGAAGAAAAAAATAGCTGTTCCTGAGTGAATACAAGAACAAGTCCAGCTACATAGCTCAGGACTCTCTTGAACAGCTGGGAACGAGGTCCTCCAACCACAGACCAAAGCAGAGCTGGTTTGGAGAGGATTCTGCAGTAGAGCCTTCTCCAGACCTAGTGAACCACACTAGCAAGGTGTGCAGGAATGGTATCATCTTGGGAATATAGTCTCTGGATGACTACCTAGTAATTAATAAGCAATCATGCACAGCTCTTGAAATGTCCCCAGCTATCCTGGGGCTGTCAGGAATAGGGAGTGGTGGCCATGGGTGTGGTGAAAATGCAGACAAGCAAAGATAAACTAAATGCATGCAGAACTGCCAAGGCCAAAAGCTGATGTCAGGCCTCAGTTTTCCTTGGCATTCCCATCCAAAGCCACAAAACCAGAGCTCTGCCTCCACTCTAACACCTAACCACAGAGGTGACCACGACCAGTAAGAAAAAGGCCAGCTGTCAGCTAAGGCTTACACAAATGGAGTGGTCAGCCCTGAGAGCTCTTGCTATTGACTTTTCTAGCCCCACCCAAACCAGAGGTCCCTCTTTAACACTTAATCAACACTATCACCTGAGCTTGTTGAAAGGCTACAAAGTCAAGATTAGGAACCTAAATGCACCATGACACTCTGCAACTCTCCCCAAATACAGATACAAAATTGAAAATATCCAGTGAGTACTCCCACGGAAAGGTGCCAGAAAAGTCTTACTGGCTTTTGCTTTTTCCCCTGTAGATTTTCAGCAGCAGCACCAACACTAAAGGTTACATGCTAGCCTAGCCAGCTAAGTGTGCAATCACACTCTCTGACTTCAACAGAGATAGAGCTGCAAAACCGAAAATGCCTGGTGACGGCTCCAACACAAAAGGTGACAGAACAGCTGTTCCTGGCCATATCCTTCCCCATGTAGCCTTTCAACAGTGCATCCAGATGGGAATATGAACTTGCCTAGTCAGCTGAATGCATCACCACACCAAATAAGGCCAGATACTGAAAGCACCTGGCGATGACTCCAAAACAATAGGTGGCAGATCACAAAGGTATTGCTGCCGTTACCTTCCTGCTGCAGCCTGCTCTTTCCCTGTGCATCCTAGAAACTGCAGCACTTGCCTTCCTAATTTAAGTGCACAATCACATTATTTCAGTTTCAAATGACTCGTAGTACTGGGTGAGCTCACCTGGGATCTTAGCCTGTGCTGGTAGAGCAGTTTACAGGCTGCAATAGGAGAATGAAAGCCAGCAAGAATTTTCTGTCCTGGCACTTTTGTGTGGGAGCAATCCATGAATGTTTACCATTTCCAAGCTTAGTTGCTGGCTATTAAAAAAACACAGGATTACACATTTAAGTGAGAAGGAAGGCGCATGGCCCCACTGTTTCTGGTGTGGTTTACAGCCTGTGTGAGGAAAAAAAAAGAAGCATGCAACAGCTTTCTGGCCTGGCAGCTTTTCTGTGGGAGCAGTCGCTGGACATTCTCAGTTTTGGAGCTGGAATCTGACACGAGTAATTGATGTTATATGCACACTGAGGTGGGAAGGAGAGCACACAGCCGCAGAGCCGTGGAGCAGTTCACAGGCTGCAGTGAAGAGCGGAGGTCAGCACTGCGTTCTGCCTGGATGTTTTCTCGGGAGCAAGATGTGCTCGGTTTTGGAGCTGCCCTTGGGGTCCGTAAGGGAACATCGCGGTACACGGAGCTGGTTACGCGAGTGCCTCGCCCCATCTAGTGGTTACATCGGGCGGAGCCGAGGGGAAGGGAAAATGCAGCAGCAGCTTTCGTCCGGCCACATCTCCTGGGGCTGTGCTGCAGCTCCCGAGCACTGCAGCAGCAGAGGCACCAAGAGCGCCTGCCAGAGCCGGGGTTTCCATTCCCACTCCAGCAGCTACCATGCCTGCTAAGACGGCAGAGGTAGCTGGACAAAACCTCTGAGCATCTTCCAGTACCTAAAAGGGACTTTGAAGAAGGCTGGAGAGAAACTTTTCATAAAGGCAAATAATGATTGGACAAGGGGAGATGATCTTAACCTGAAGGAGGGTAGGTTTAGACTACATTATATTCTTCACCTTCCCTAAACCTTCCCACTGAAGCTTTTTGGAAAATTCTGTCGAAATCTGGGATAAGTTCAGAGGTGAACAAAATTATTTCCCCTGATGCTTAAAATGATTGATAATAATAATTTCCCCATTTCAGTTCCTGCAGTACATAATCACAGAATCAGAACCACAGAATGGCTTGAGTTAAGAGGGGCATGAAAGATGCTATAGTTCCAAAACCCTTGCCTTTGGTAGGCATGACATCCACTCGACCAGGTTGCTCAAAGCCCTGTCCAATCTGGTCTTAAACACTCTCAGGGACAAAACAAACACAGCTTCTCTGAGAGACATGTTCCAGTGCCTCACCACCCTCATAGGAAAGAATTCTTTCCTAATACCTAATCTAAACCTTCCCTCTGTCAGTCTGAAGCTGATGCCCCTCGTCCTGTCACTCCATGTCCTTGTCAAAAACCACACTCCACTGCTTTGGAGCCTCTATAGCTAATCAAAGGGATTCTAGGGTCTCCCTGGAGCCTTCTCCAGGCTGAACAATCTCAACTCACTCGGCCTATCTCTATAGCAGAGGTGCTCCAGCCCTCTGATCTTCTTCATGTCCTCCTCTGAACTCACTCCAGCAGGTCCATGTCCTTCTCATGATGAGGGCAGCAGAATGGAACAGTTCAGTTTTATGTGATTCTTAGAGTATCACATCCTCTTGTGCAGTTCAAACCAAGGTAAGTCCTTCCCAGGATCTATGATGAGTGTTTTGGAGCAATCTCTCTTTTCAAATCTCCTGTCCTTTGCAAAGCCTTTTTTAAAAAAAGATATGTTTTGAGATTGACCCTATCACAGGATAGGACTAGTCTAACACAGACTAGTGTTCCCTGATGGTGCCAAGAATTATTTTTTGTTTCCTCTCACTGAGTGCACCTCTGTGTTTCTAACAAATGAGCTACTGTAATTCACACAACTCAGGTTTAGTCAGCACACTGTCAGACCTTGTTTATTGTGCCTGAGTGCTGTCAGGCTTGTTTATTGTTTTATGTCCTTTCAGGCCTTTTGTAGGAAGGCACAAAGAGCCTCTCTTTCAGCACATACACCTCTCCTGAGTAACATTGTCATCCTTCCTCTGCATGGTGGCTTGTTAAATAAAACTCATGTCTTGCTTTTGTTTCTGAAGAACTGGTTTTGCCTCCATAGATGAAGAAGACCCAGACAAGCTGACACATTTCTATAACACATTCAACACTAAAATATATTAGTTTGCATGGCATTTCTCAGATTTGGCTCAGCAGAGAATCAACGAAAAGTCATTTATAAAGAAAAAATTTTTTATATATTCTTTTAAAATTTTTCCTGCTAGTAAATGCTTCAGGGGAATTTCAGTAATCACTTCAGCTGTGCAAATCTTTTGAGTCTTGCTCTTTCTTGAAAGAGGCAATGTTGAGATAAAACAAAGATTTATTTTTCAAGGGATCTACAGGTCCTTTCCCAAAGCTAACAGCAAGATTTGGGCAACTTTTTGAAATAAGATAGAAACACACTCCTCATCCCCCTGCACAAATCCTCTCATCACTTGCAGTGGTGACCTTTGAAAAGTGGGTTTGGAGAAGGATGGTTCAGAAGTTTGGCAGCACATCTGGGCTGACCTTTACTGAGATGCTGCCTGCTGTTGAGCTGCCATCACTGTGCATGTTTCTGCTCTTGGTGCTCGTCAACTGCCCTGGGAGATGCTCATGCTTAAATCTCTCCTCCACTGCTCGTGTCACAGTGGAGCTGTGCTCTTGCACATTAAGAACATGCACAAGCCAAGTACCAGAGCTCAGCTGACAAGCTGTAACTCCCTAACCACCCACTTGAATATATATAACTGTTTGCCTAAGGGCTTTCATTTAGGTTTTGACCCCCTGTGCTAGGGATAGTATTCATGCACTTATTTAACTTTGTGTGCATGAGTGTCTGATGTCAATTAGCTCACTCTGATAAATGAAGCATAGAACATAAGTAAATGATTGCAGGAAGAAAGTTTACATCCTGTTTATATCTTTCTTGTCTTTGAAGGAAAATAAACTATTGTCTCATAAATCAGTCCCTATGAAAAATTCATCACATCATTTTGCCATTGTGCAATAATATTGCTGCTGCTGTGGCAAGAGGTCACAGTCTGAGGGCTTGAGCCTGTCAGTCCTAAGTAGAATTCATTCTACATTTAAAATTGGGTCCAAAATGTCCAGAGTGAGGAAAAAGTGTCCAAAGTTCAGGCATTGGGAAAAAATTTGTGACATTCAAATTAGAACTTGATGCCAGAATTTTACTACTGCTTTTGGTTTTGAACTTGTTAGAAAAATATGTTAGGTTGCCAGCATGTAGTGTAAAGATAATATGTCATCAGATGTAGAAATCAGGTGGAATAAGGGTTACATTTCTTCTTGAACTATGCTGAAGTGCTCTTTCTAGATATGGCAGGGATTTGTAACCCAAGAGGTACCATGCACCTGAAACTGTGGTCACCCATTTTCTTATGAGACTGATCTATTTTGTTCCTGCTCCTTTTCAAGAAGGTCCATTTAGCATAATGTTGTGAAGGGCAGAGAGGGAAGTAGTTTACTGTATTAATCCCTGCTTTGGTATTTCAGTGAATGGGTCAGGGTTATAATTCCTTTTCCATACACACAGGAAAAAAATCTTTGCTTTCTCCAAAGACTAATTCTATGAACTGCTTTGACTTTTCTGTGTTGCCCTCGTTTATCCATTCAACTTCATTGTAACAAAATGATAGAAGGTGATCTTCAATTGATTTTTAAATTCCTTCTACCTTAAAATTCAAATATAATTGCTTTCATCCTACTAGTTTATTAAATACTGTATGTCAAAGCCAGGCCGTAAATATTCTCACTGTTAGGAATTTTTGTTTTGACAGAGGGCATACATGGAATTTCTCTCCTGGTGCAGCTTGAAGAAGCCAACTGATTTATAGTCACATAAGATTCTGGAGAGTGTGTAATCTTCTGTCCTACGTTATCATCCTGTCCTCAAACCTTCCACCTACTCAGTGCTAATCATCTTCTTGCTTAAACATCTGGTCTCTAGACAACCAGAAATTGCACTGAAATATAAATTGTGAGGTTGCTCTTCAACCTCTCACATTATCACTCAATAACAGATATCAGAGAGACTTTACTTTGAACAAATATTGTATGCATTGCAATGTCTTTGGAAATCTTTGTCCTTTGCTAGAAAGTAGGAGATATCCAGCTGCAAGATCAAAACTGTAAATATTTGAGACTAAATTGCACAAGATGTGCTTTCTATTTGAACTGTAATGGTGGGATTTGCCAGATTAAATATAAACATATTTGATGGTGGCGTTTGTGACTGAACTCACTTTTTTGCTGCTGGGGAGAGAGAGGCACTTTCAGAGACTGATTGTAGAGGACTCTGATCCAGAAATTGATCTTTATTCCATACAATATTACAGACTGGGAAGGTCTGGAAGAGGTTACCTGAGCCCCCATTCAGTCTCCTAGGGTGAACCAGGCACTCCTGGACCTTCCTTTGGAAAAGTTTGTCTGAGCTGTTACTAATGAAAGAGAAACACCTTTCATTAGTAAAAGACATGCACAGATGGCTAATCCCTCAATAACTGATGATCCTTTGTATCTGACTCTTCATTTCAGCTTCTGAAAAATTATGTACCTGCCTTAAGTTGTCCTACTATTGGCCATGGAGAGCGAAAAGAATATCTGAAGAACATCCTTTCTGCTCCAAAATATGTTAAACTATTTCTTAGTGATGTGACTCCACTGTAGTCTCTCTGTCTCTCTGTTGGCTATAGACCAACACCTCAGATTATCTACCCACCTTTAAGCAAGATGGAGCAAGCTGGGATTAAATCTGATCATTATCAGACCAAAATTCAGACTCCATATCTGAAAAAAGATTTTCATAAGATGACCCTGAAAGTGATCAGATTCCAGACTTAATTAGTTTAAAATTTTACTGAAAAAAAAAGTTTAAAAAAAAAGAAAGTTGAAAAGAAACGATCCTTTACCAAAATAAAAACTTAGAACATGTTTCCGAATAATGTGAGCCCATGTAGTTTAGGTAGAAGAGATTACCTATATGTAGGAAAAAATACCTGCCAGTGACAAGCTAAGATCAGATTTCCTTAAATGGTTAATTTGATTCGAAAGTGACATAAAAATTCTTCCAAGGTAGAGAGAAAATGGGAAGTGTTAAATGACCAGAAGATCATTGGTCTTCTCTCCCACCTGCTATTATTATTTTTCCATCAGAACCTGATGGATAAAGTGCATCTTAAAAATTCAACACTCCACTCTGATGGCAACAGGAAGAGTTTTCTGTCATTTGCAGTGTACACCAGGATATTATCTTGACTCTCAGGATTGTAAATGCTGCTGCTGTCATCATACCACAGCTTTAATGGGCACTTTAAGGGACTACTTGGGTAAGCTGAATTCTGTGTTTGAGTGGCTTTTTGAAGTTCTGGTTATGTCACTAACTACTCCAAGTGCATAAGAAAGTAAATATTGTGGAAAGGAATAAGAGGACAACCATGTGTAAATAGGGGGATTGCTTATGTGTCTAAAACAGGATTTCAGATGACTGATTGTTCAGTATTATTATTCAGTTTCTACGTATCATTAACAGCCTCCCTTTGTAATCTGCATAATTTTCTAATATGAGTCCTTTGATCATACTCCACTTTATTATGGTTGGTTATTTTTCTAATTACCAGAATCATTGCGCCATTATTTTTGCTGTTAATGATCTGTGAAATTTTTTTCCTTCTGGATGTTTTTCCCAGCACAACACAACACATTGCTGTAATGGATAGGATCATTTTGAGAACCAAATTAATTTTCCCAATAACTGTTTACTGATAATTTCCCATTTTCTGTTGAAGTCCAGACACAAGTTTGTAATCTCTCTTGGTTTCAGAACAGTGTCTACATGTTCTGGAAATGCTGAGACTGAACACATTCTCCAGTACCAGTGGTGCAATGATTTATACTGGATTCTTTTAAGACTGACTCTTGGTGCTTTGCATGTGCTTAATCAGTTGTACTTGAGCTTAGGTGAGTCTCATGTCTTCTTCAAATCTCAAGCAATGTTTTAGAAGTAAATGAGATACTTCAAGTATAAAATGGCACATTTTGAGACTGGAATACCAAAATTAGAATGTAATAAACCTGAATTCATTCGGGAAAATATCTGCTAGGAGTCAAAACTGAGAACAGACATTTCCAAGCACAGACAATAAGAGAAAAGAGAGGAGTTTATAAGGAAGAATGTGTATAGGTTTTACATTGTTTATGAGAAAACAAACCCAAATACAATGTTTTGGATATCTCCTGTATGGAAGAAGCACAAACCAAGTTTGGAATCACAAATCCACTCTCAGTTCAGTCTTTGAAATATGGATCAAAGTCTACACGACAGAGGCATCAGCTAGCTCTGCTCTGCTTATATTTCTTGAAGGCTTTATATTTCGTTGAGACTACTGCAAAATTGTCTTCTGCTATAAATTTTGAGTGACTTTTTTTTCCCCTGAAAATGAAAGACATAAGTTTCATCTTACTAGCAAACCAGTAATTCCTGGGTCTGGCTAAGGCTGTGCTACTCTAACAGGTGACTGCTTCTATCTAGAATAGAGCTGGTGAAGCTGTGGTCAATAAAGATTAATCCTATTACACATATTGCTGGTTCAAATTACCAAAGTAGAAACAGATAAGTTATATCAACTTGAAATGAAATTTTTAAGCCATTTTCTGTTGAGGTGGTCAAATAAAACAGTTGAATTAACTGTACAATCTGATCTATTTAGATCAGAAATCAGTAGAAACCAAAGTGAGGATTATGTGCCATTCATGAAATGGAAGATTAGGAACAGCTCAATATCAATCCCAGGGAAAAGAAATATCCCTGGAATAGAGAACAATGGTTCAAATGCCTCCAAGTCACTTCTAGTGAAAGGAGCCCCATTCCAAAGTTTTGGATGTGCCCTTAGTGCTCTGTGCCATTCACTATGCTGAGTTGGATGGAGGACACAGGCAGCATCTCAATCTCTTCCCCATCAATAAGGCATGGTTAAGAGGTTCATGGGTTAACTGCCTCTGGAACCCAAGTACAACTCCAAGGTTTAAATATTATTTGGGACACAGAAACCTGTTTTTCCTTCATAAGCCTCCATTAGAGAGCTTTTCTTCAGGATCATCCTTCTTCTCCTCCTGGTATGCACAGCAGTCTGGATTCATGCTTGGAATGAGAGATAGGCATCAAGATACTGAGTCTGCCTCCCTGTGCCCTTCTTCGGCATGAGATCTGGATCCCTGGACCAGGCTGCCCCATGGCAGCACCTCCATCAGTAGCCTCTGGAAAGCTGTCACATGAGTCATCATCAGTCATCAGTGATATCAGCAGCTTCATTCTTGTTCTGTATGGTTATTCATGCAAATTTTCATGTTGAAATTTGGCAGGACACACAGCCCAGGTGAAGCCATGATTTCAAGGCAATCTGATGCATATTTCTAGAAAAAAATAAATAAGCTCTCTTCAGGCTTGTTAGAACCATGTGTCTATGCAGTGAGGCTTCTTAAGTCCATAAGCTGTGTGACCAGAGCTTAATTCTTCTTCTCCCAGCTGAGTAGGATAATGCACAATGACTATTCCTTGATTTTGCTGAATGACACATATGAGAAGCCATATAAGTGGTTCTGGGATCATGTTGGCACATTGGGTTAAGTCAGTAGGACTGAGGCTGTGATTCTCCTCATCTCCATGGTAACCTCTCACTAACTGATATTTTACCCACATGCAAATGCTAACAAAGAGCATATGCAATTCAATGGTATAGGGTGTTATGTTAAAAAACCTCCTATACAATAACCATGGTTGTTCCAACTGTTCCAGTTGGAGTTCAAGCTGATCAGCTTTTGAAATCTTTTTGAAACTAATTTTCTATCTCAGGTGAAATGGGCTAAAAATATCTATCTGTTTCCCCAGTCCCCATAACAGCTTGCCAACACACTGGAGGAAAGGGATGTCAATCAAAGGGACCTGGTCAGACTGACGAGGTGGATTTTGTGAGCCTTGTGAAGTTCAACAAGGCCAAGTGCAAGGTCCTGGACTTGGGTGGGGACAATTCCATAGCACAGACAGAGGCTAGGTGGAGAATGGATTGAGAGCAGCCCTGAGCAGAAGGATTTGGTGACACTGATGAACAAGAAGCCAGCAATATGCATTCACAGCTCAGAAAGCCAGGCACATCCTGGTCAGAATCCAAAGCAGTGTGGCCAGCAAGGCAAGGGAGAGGATTCTGCCCCTCTACTCTGTCCTCATGCGACCCCACCTGGAGAGCTGCATCCAGCTCTGGGGTTCCCAACACAAGGATGTGGACATGCTGAAGCAAGTCCAGAGGAGGATAGGAAGATGTTCAGAGGGCTGGAGCACCTCTGCTATAAAGATAGGCTCAGAAAGCTGGAGTTTTTCAGCCTCAAGAAAGGAAGGTTCTGGGGACACCTTAGAGCTCCTTNCAGAAGGATTTGGTGACACTGATGAACAAGAAGCCAGCAATATGCATTCACAGCTCAGAAAGCCAGGCACATCCTGGTCAGAATCCAAAGCAGTGTGGCCAGCAAGGCAAGGGAGAGGATTCTGCCCCTCTACTCTGTCCTCATGAGACCCCACCTGGAGAGCTGCATCCAGCTCTGGGGTTCCCAACACAAGGATGTGGACATGCTGAAGCAAGTCCAGAGGAGGATAGGAAGATGTTCAGAGGGCTGGAGCACCTCTGCTATAAAGATAGGCTCAGAAAGCTGGAGTTTTTCAGCCTCAAGAAAGGAAGGTTCTGGGGACACCTTAGAGCTCCTTCCAGTTCCTAAAGGGGCTGCAAGAGAGCTGGAGAGGGGACTTTTGACAAAGGTGTAGAGTGACAGGACAGGGGGCAATGACTTCACAATGAAAGAGGGAAGGTTTAGATTGAAAATTAGGAAGAAATTCTTTGCTGTGAAGGTGGTGAGACACTGGCACTTATCTCTCAGAGAAGCTGTGTCTGGTTAATCCCTGGAAGCCTTTAAGGACAGGCTGGATGAGGCTTTGAACAACCTAGTCTAGTGGAAAGTGTTGAAGCTAGATTGCCTTTGAGGTCTCTTTCAACTCAAAACATTCTATGATGTATTTTTGTGCCTTATCAACATGAGTGCCTTCAGAGATCTTAAGCAAGTACAGTGTGTGTACAAGCACCGTTCTTCCTCCTTCTGCATCAATAGCGTTCTATTGTCTGGTTTGAATTTGGAGCTCCCTTTGTGCTCCTTTAGCTTCCTCAATGGGTTCTCAAATTTCCTGTCTGACTTGGCATTGGTGCCCTGGCTGGACTCTTGCCACCCTCTGCCAACCAAAACCCCACATGGCCCTTTTTAGGTTATGCCATCAGTTAACCTTACCATGACAACAAGCTCTCCAACAAGCAGAACCTCTCCAACTCAGGATGTCAGGTAACTGCTAGTTAGATGTATTGGTTAGTCTTCAGGGTATTTATTTCTCTGATGTTAATTATAGATTGCTGTTTATTTCTACTGGCCTGACTAAAGCTGCCAGTTTTTAGAAACTGAAGATCTGAAAACAGTACAAGCAATACAAACAATACAGGGAAATGAGAAATTGACTGTGACTCACAGCTTCTACATTTAGTTTCCACCTACACTGCTACACTCAATTAACTCCTCCAAGGCTCAGCTTCAATACCCTACAAGAGCCCAGTAGTGACATAGGAGTGTGATGGTTTGGGCAACCTTAAAAGAAAGGGGCTTAGATATTCAGACACTAATAATTAAATACTGTAAATAAATGAAAAAATCCAGATTAGTAGTTGATTTCTACTCTTACCTAGTGATGGTAGCTACTTGGTCTCCTCTGGACCTCTGCCCTCCCAGCAATCAAATTCATGTGAGCTGTGATTCAAGCCAGAATTGATATGAAAAATTAAGAACACAGATTCCTCTATCTCTGCAGTGAGAGCCACCTGAACAGGGAGTGAGGACATAAGAGAAGGGAAGCTATGCCAGAAGGAAGGATGCTTAGTTTACCTTGCAATCACTGCCAATAAATAGGTAGAGAAAAGAAATGGTGACAACAGGGAAAAGAATAAACAAAATGTCCTATGCCCTATGTCCACATGCACGCCAGTCTGCACTACCTGGAATTTTTCAAGTAGAGGCTGAAGACTGAAAACTACCCCAGGAAAAGAGAGTCTCCTACTTTACATAATCTTTACCTGCACTCCAGCCAATTTCTCATGCCCATTTGGGCATTTTCCAGGCCACTCCAATAGGGACAATCCTCCCACTCTGAGAAAAATGTAATATTTGTCTTGTTAAATTGACTATCACTTCTGCAGCTGATAATCAGGGAACTACTTATTTGTTAATCACCCCAGTCAGGAGCAGGCAGCCAAAGATTCTGCTTGAGTTACATTGCTGAATCAGCCAAAAAAATCCTCTTCTGTGCTGCTCTATGCCCCTTTTCACCCCTCCCAGCCTGTGTTCCCTCTCCAGTACACAGAGAACAAAAAGCTGTGGTCTGCACCCTGGGACTGCTTAAGATTGTCTCATCTATCTCTGTGCTTTGCTGGAGTGTAACCACAATATTGCAGAGAAAACAAAATCCTGTGGAGTCCTGGGTCACTCTTCCTCAGTGGGAAAGAATAGACTGCACCTAATACAGTCCTTAGGCTGCAAAACTAGTTGCTTGCTTCTTCATCCTAGGCATCAATGATAGTTTTCTCTGGAGCATTGCTGTCCTGGAAATACCACAGCTTTCTCCAGAACCCCAAAGGGAAACGAGGCTGCTTGTGTTGACTAATCAGGGGCGATACACAGCAAGTCTTCATCCCTCACATCCCAGCTGCCCATCAGTCCAGCTGCCCTGGATTTGTGATGTTAGCAGCAATCTTTGGACCATTTTGCAAACCACATATTGTGAGGCATGCTAGCACATTGTGCTGCCCTCTCTGGGGCAGCTTCTTATGCTGGATAAAAGCAGCGCTGGACATCAGAGCAGTCTATCTGGCTACTGAGTCATTGCTGCCAGCCTGAGGGGACCAAGGGGCTGCATAACCAATTCCTGATTTAATGGAGTTCTGTAGGACAGTTTCATCACCTCCTGGCTCTTCAGCCTTCGACTTCACTTTGGGCTTCTCAGTGTAGAGACGTGGTAGGGCATAAGCTGATCCTGCCTGGGGCTGTGCCCATGAAAGCTCCTTGGTAGAAGCTGTGAGCTCAGGCACACGAAGACATCCAGATCCCAAACAGAGCTGGCATGAGGTTGACCAGCTCAGCACCAGGGTAGAGCAAATACACAGCTGTCTGTACCCATCCCTGCAGGGTACCCTCGGAGGAGCCAAAGGGAACTGCTGACAGGGGTCATCCAGTGCCTTTTCCCCAGAAGCATTTTCTCTGGCACAGCATTTGTCTGGAGAAACCCTTCTCAAGCGGCTGTTTCCTTAATGGAGGAATGTAGTCACAGCCTGATACTACGTTGAGTTATAATGACATGATTTATGACACATGTTACTGCATGAAAGGAAAACAGTAGCACCAGAGGTGCAGGGTCTGGGGAGAGCATGACTTATTCCCCACGACTGTATCCAAAAGCCAGTGTTACATAGGTATTGCTAAACAATGGAAAGGAGCTTTCTCTCACAGCCTCCTAGGATTCAGCTTTCTTCTGGCAGCCACATGTGTGCTTTCCCAACCTAAGAAGGTGATCATATGGACAGCAGAACACTACTGGGAAGCCTCATTCCACTGAGCTTTGGAGGAGTAGCAGATTGTTGGTCTGGTTGCTAAACTGGAAGCCTTAAGTTTAGCTTCTACTCCAGGAGATACAGAGAAGTGGGGAATGGCTGTTACAAGGAAACTCAGGAAAGATGCACTGAGATTAGTGCAGTGACCCTGCCTCATGCACAATTTCACCCTTGGCCAATGCAAAATGCATTTTGTCACAAATATAGTGTGTGAGCTACTGATGTACACTGCAGGGTGAGAACAGTGTGCAAGCTAATACTTACTGTACATGGATGCTCCAAATGGAGTTACCTTGAGCAGTTTCTCTGTGTCCTTGGAAACACTTTTTCAGATCCTCCCCATCTGTGAGAGGAACCAGGTTGTGCTCCTCTCCAACTATTTTTGGTTGAGTTTGATGGGAAGATTTTCAGACGTGTTTTGATACACAGGACAGTCCTGATTCCTGCAGTCAGTGGGACTGTAATATGGACAGGTTCTCACTTGAAGAATCTAATAAAAATGTTCCTTTTTCTCTACCTAGGTTCAAAGAGCACACTGATTTATAAGTGAATTTTATGTAGGTTCTGATGAAAAATCTTCCTTGAAAGGAACTTCACAGGTTTATAAGTTATCACTGCTTCTTTGAAGTCCTTTACATTTGCTACAAATAACATACACCATGACATGTTGGATGAAAAAATGCTTCCAGCTATGCTTGGTGATCTGAACCCTTACATTGTGGAAATCAACAGGTTCAAAACATATTACAATAGGGAAAAGAAATTCCCATGAAGATTTGACCTTCTACCTTTTTAATAGGGCTGTGGTGGTGTTTTTATGCCTACACTATGAGCAGCCAAGACCAGACACCATTTTCCCTTGTTCAGAAGTTTTTGAGAACAGCTGCATTTTTGACACAGTGCCAGCCCACAATTCATGTTTGCCTGCACCCTTTACAGCACAGACTTGATTGGTGCTGTAATATTTTGACACAACAAAAAGACTGTCCCAATTAGAGTAGTTTTGCTTCTAGTCAATATTATTTCTAAAAATTTAAATGTTCGAGAAATAATAAGCAAGGAAGAGAGGCCTCACTTCTTGATGAAATATGGGTGCATGAATTCCACTGACCTAATTTCTGGCACACTCAAATATGATACAGTTCAAAAGTTCAGCTGGGGTTTAAATTTTGTTGAGTTTATATTCTGTTTGAGACAGATGGCCTGAAACAGATGGGAGAAGTCCAGTGAAGAGGGAGAGGACGTCAGTGTTCAGGACGGAGTAAACAGAACTGCTGGGAAAGAAAAATCAATACCTGCATTAAAAGAATGAGTATTTTGTACAAAGCCTCACTTTTGATGAGTTTTTTTCTCTTGGTGTCAGCAGCTTTTACCTTGGTTGTCATCTGAGCAGAGTACAAAAAGTTGGTGGATACATGGAACCTGATGGGCATCACCTGCTGTCATCAGCTGTCCCATACATGTTGTTGGTAAAACAAAAAGTGGGCACCAATGGCAGCAGTGCCTTCACTAGTGTGACTGAAGCTATGCTACCAAAGGGTTTCCCCCAGTCAGGAACCCGGATATGTTGTTTTAACTGTCCTGGGACAATTTTCATTCACAGAACAAGAAGGATTTAGGTACTCAGACTGGTATAAAAGCCATCCAAGATAATTAGAATTGTCTTCGAAGTCCTGAATAATTTACATTTCAACACCTCTAAGTCCAAACTGATGGGAAAGCATCTAGTCCTTTCCCCAAAAGCAAAAAGCCTCTTCCAGGAGGCAGACTCCACTGTGTTCCCAAGGTTCAGGATTGATCCCAACATACATTTACATCTGTGCCACCAGTGAGAATGTAAAAATCCACCCAGCATTTGATTATATTTTCTGTATGTTTCTTCCTGCTTCCCCTCTGGTTCAGATTTTCCCTTTCTGTTTATATGCTTTAATTCCCTCCCTTCCTCTGTGAACCAGCTCCCACAACCTTTTTGTAAAGGTCCTGTTTTTCACACCTCTCCCGGTTGTTCCTGGATCCTCTCTGAACTCTCTCACAGTGTCTGGCTGGAAAACTTTGCCAGATTTTGTAACGTTATTCTTGAGACCATGGCTCTTGAGGAGCAAACATGAGAGCTCTGCAAAGCAAGACAGCACAAGGCAGATAGGAGCAGCTGCCACAGAGCTGTGTCCTAATAAATTATCCC
Organism: Rhabdornis inornatus; assembly: GCA_013397075.1. NCBI lineage: Eukaryota > Metazoa > Chordata > Aves > Passeriformes > Rhabdornithidae > Rhabdornis > Rhabdornis inornatus. The sequence continues at coordinate 122,059 of VWZS01008936.1, forward strand.
TAGTCAGGATGTTAATGATACTGGAGATAGTCTTAGCCTGTCCCATTTGTCAAGTAAAACATGAAAATGTTTTAAGCTGCTTCACAAGCAAGGAGAGGTGTAGAGAGCTGTGAGGTCTTGGCTCGTGAACGGATTGTAACTTGACCTCATTCATTTACAGTTGAGATATCTTCAAAAACTGCACTGGTTTAAATAGAAAAATAAATTTCATGACTTCCCAATGCGGATAGCATATTGTGGATTTATTTCCAACTTGCGGGATGTCTGAAACAGTGCAGTGGAAAAGCAAGAGAGGTTTGTATGTTTGTATAGAAAACTTAGCTATGTCCTAGGCATGTATTTTAGGCTTTATTAATTGAATAAAACCTTTTTTATTATTATTGGAAGAGGAAAGAGAAGAAGATCCGCTCATTTTATTTAATCCCAACAAAGCAAGATCTTTCTTTGGGATAAGACTTTATTCCCATAACAACTCTTGCACAAGACCAAAATTGCAACAAGCAAGTTGTGAAAGAAGAAGCAGTAAGGAAAAAACACCCTTTGGTTGATGAGATGCTGAAAGCATTGCTCCAGTAAGCTATTTCTTTAAATGTGTGTCAGTTGGGTACGCTGGTAGAAAACATCTGAAAATGCTTTGTGTGGGTGAATCCAGAGGGCTACTGAAAAGTAGTTGGAAGTACATGAGGCAAACCAAATGAAGTGACACATTCTCTGGTGCACAAACATGTGATGTCATTGCACTTTAATTGGATCTACTGGAAAGCTTCTTTATGAGCAGTCTAAGGAAGCAGGAGGCGGGAAAAGTAAACAAAGATGACAACATGACATTGGGTGTTCACAGGCAGGGAGCTGTGCAAAATCTTCTTTGATGAAAGTTTATTCTCATTACTGGTTTTTGTTACTTTTTAAGAGAGTAAGCTGACATAAGACTTCAGAGATCAGGTTTAGCATATCAACCAGTTAAGGCAAAACACTTGGAGCCTCTGTTTATTGAACTAATTCTGACTTATCCAACAGTGAGCTTGACTGGATAAGCACAAACCGTTGCCTTTCAGATACCCTGGGATATGCTGATGTCATATTCCTTCATGGTGGCACCTTCATTCTATCCTTCCTCAGGGACATAAGTGCCTCAAAATCTGGGCTATAGAGAGAGACAGAACTGACCACTAGTGGTTCACATCCATAGGCCTACCACAAGAAACATGGTGACTGAAAGCTGTAGTGACTTTTCTTTCCCTTCTCTCACACAGCCTCGTGTTCAGAGCACCACGTAGAGTATGGCACACCATGGCTCAGTGCTCCCTGCAGGAAGGAAATTGCTTTAAGGAATACATCAGGAAATATGGGAGAATGGTGCTTCCCAACAATCTTGTCCAGGCTCTTCCCCTCTGCTTCTGCAGCCCCAGTGGCCAATTTGTTGTGCTCAGTTGTCCAGAGATTATTTAAATGCCCTGTAAGGAGTGTAATATTCTACAAATGGAGCAAAAAATGAGGATAAACAGATAGGCTCCAGAGAGGGTTCCCCAAGGACTGCCGAGGAAGGCACCACTCAGGGAATAGAAGAAAACAGCCATCAGGGTAGGGAAGAGAACTGGTGTGGTCATCTAGGCATGGAGTTATCATGGCAGGGCTATTTCCAGCTGCACTTTGTACAGAGCTTTTTCCAGCAGTGACTCTTTGGCCATGTTTACCCACTTTGTAGATGTGGTACAGGGATTCTAACATGACAGCCCTGTTGGGGCTTGCACAGTTATAAATGGTTTTGTGCTCCTTGTGGCATGTCTGAGTGTGCCAATGAACAGACTGTGAAATTCATAGGTAATTTCTACATTAAACACAGTCCTCTGCAGACTTTAGACAGATGGAAGAATCAGCAACTATAAAAGGACAGTAAAGATTTATATTTTGGACTTAAAATATCTAGAGAGGCAATTAAAGCACCTGAAACCTCACCTAACTGAGCATCATTCCCTCCAAACAGCTTGATTAAGGTGTGTTTGGTCCACTTCAAGAGTGCAATAACTTGCCTGATGTCTGTGGTGAAACACAAGGGGCAGATTAGAGGAAACATATGGTCTTGAATCACATATGTGAGGCAAGAAACATACGCTAAAGTCTGTTACAAGGAGATTTTTCCAAGGGTAAACAACAATTAATGAAGCTGGAGGTTTAAAATTCCTCAATCTACTACTCTTGCCAGAATTTTTTGTAACATTTTAAAGTGAAAGGCAGTGGAGTCATAAAGCTTGTAAGTATTACAAGAATCACAAATTACAATATAAGTACTCATGATGGAAGGAAGTCTTACAATAAAAAACATTTTTAAACTAAAATCTTACTTGATAGGTTTCTTCTGGAATTTCATAAGTTTACTACCATTATTTTATTTTATGCTCTTCCGGTGTCCCAGCACTAGTTGGAGTGTAAAACTATGAAAAAAAATACGTAGTTTCAACAGCCTAATATATTTTTTTACTTTGTTTTGTTTTATTTTGCTTTGTTTTATTTTAGTGATAGCTGGGAGGTATGTTATTTAGGATTAGCTGATAGAAACATTTCCTCATCTACTCTTGAACAAAGATAGCAAAAGCAAACAATGTTGCAATCATTATTTTATTATCTAGGAATGTGTTTGCTGCAGTAGGAATATCTGAATTCAAAATGAAGCTCTGGCCTTACAAAGGACACATTTCAGAACTTTCATGGAAAATTTTGAAAAGATTAATTTTAAGTTTTGGATACAAATAAAATGAAATAAAAAAAAAAAAAGGAAAGATGGTGTGAACTCAGGCTTCAATAATCTGACCAGCTCTGCCCACATGTGACATCATCAACCACTTTTGCCATCTCTGGACACTTCTACTGTCAAATCCCTTTCACTGCATCAGTACAGGGAACTGTACTGCAAGATACTGCTTGCAAGTTCTGTTGCTTCAAAGTTCCTCTGCTATCTGTTCCTCATCTAAGTGCATGACCCATATCTGTTTTGCAAAGGTTTGGAGAATAATTCGAATTTGAAGGAGCCCCTGGAAAACCCAGTCCAGCTGCCTGACAAAAGCAGGGCAAACTACACTGTCAGAATTTGTTGTTCAGGGCTTTGCCCTGAGGAGTTTTGAAAGCCTACAAGGATTTTCCCAGAGCTCAGCCTCTCTCATTATTAAGGATTTTTTCCTTATATTCAGTGGGATCTTCTGCAGTTGCAACTTGCAGTGGTTGTATCTTGTCCTTCAACTGAATCCTTCTGGGAGGAGATGATGCTCTTTTCCTTGTAACTGCCCATCTAGTCTCCTTCTCTGGAAATATTCTAGGTGAATCTGCTCTAGCAGGGTGGTTGGGCTAGACTATCTGCAGAGGTCACTTACAGCCTGAACCATTCGGTGATTCTGTGATTTGTATTCCGAAATCCTGGTTTAGCTATTCTTACTCCTCTTCTGCTCCCCTCATCTGTTCCAGACTTTCTTCTCTTTGTTGGGTCTCCTTCCTGAAAACTGAGTTCTTATCTCATCTTGTCTCTGGCACCCTGGACTCCCTTCTCCCCTCCATTTTCTGGGAAAGTTAGGAACAGCAGAGATCTCCCCTGTAGTCACTTCCCAGAACGTTTCCTCACAAAGTATACTGCTTATGAACTGGAAAATCATGGAATTACAGAATGTTTTAGGCTGGAATAGATTTTAAAGATCATCTAGCTCCAATCCCCCTGACACAGGCAGGGATGCCACCCACTAGGACCAGTTTGCTCCAAGTCCTGTCCAGTCTGGCTCTCATGGATGGGGCATCTACAGCTTCTTGGCAGCTTGTGCCAGTACCTCACCCCCCTCACAGTAAAGAATTTTTTCCTCATGTCTAATCCAAATCTCCCCTCTTTTAGTTTAAAACTGTTCCTCCATGTCCTGTTTAAAAAGCCCATTTAAAAAGATGGTCTCTTTTTTTGTGTTTCTAAGTATTGAAAGGCTGCAATGAAGTGTCCCATGTGTCTCCCAAACGTGTCTTTGATGCAATGACTGTTAAGACAGGGACAGGAGGAGGAAATCTGGGAAACTAGCTTGGCTCTGCAATGCAGCAGAACTGCCATGAACAACAGCTTGGGAGAAAAGTGACTCTCCCAGTGTTGCAAGACTGTTCCCTCATTTTTGCCAAAACTTTCATTAGTATCATGTTGCATCAGCCTCCAAATGTCTTTCCTTTTGAAAGAATGTTGCACAGTCTGACAGGCCCTCCTCATAAAATTATTCTGTCTCTTTTTCTTCCTATTTCAGCTTCGTCCTATTTCCCTGATTACTTTACACTTCAGGCCACCCTGCATGAACTGATGTCCTCCTCTGTTTTCATGCACCACACACTTGTAAGTAGCCAGCATGTTGTCTAACCAAGGTACCTGTGTCTCCTCCTGCTCTGCACAGCTCATCTCTGACTACCTCTTTATCCCTCTCTATTTGATGCTCTTCACTTTCCAGTTACACTTCTCTGTTCCCCTTCATGAAGACATGAATTGTACTAAAATTTTCTTCTCTACTTCATTTCCCCTCCATACTTCACTTCTTCTAGCATCCTTTATTTCTCTTCCATTATCTGTCTCCTAGGCTCTCTTCTCACCTTTTCTCTACAAGAGATTAGGTGAAGCTTCACAGGTCTTCTTTAAACTCTTGGGGAGAGGTGGGTAAGTACCTACCACTGCCTGTTCCTCTAAAGTACTTTCATTTCTGCACTTCTCAGAGGGAATTACACCTGCACTTTGATTTCTCCTTTTCCCATTACTCACTCTGAGCACTTTCATGGCTCTAAACTCCTCTCATTCCTCTTTTTTTCTTGGCAAAATCTATTTGGACCCTCACCAATCCAGGACACGTGGGACCAAAATCTGCTCTGGCTGCATAGCTGCAGCATTGACAGGAAGCTGAAGACCCTACACTTGATCTTTGAACTTTGCTCTTTTCTTATGTCTATTTTTCCTTTTTTCACTCAAATTTATCCACAATAGCTGAGGATGAGAGTGAGAGTGGGGGGGATAGTTTACCTGGGTTAATATAGTCCTTCTGAGGGCAGACTACAGGGCAGAGGAGATGTTGACATTGCTGTTTTTCAGATCTTCAGATGCTCCAAACAACTCTGGCAGAGCAGAACCTATCATTAGAAAGCTCTAAGTGAAATAATTGTATATACATCTGGACAATCTAATTTTTTTTCCTGGGGCTTGTATAAGGCATACCGCAGAGCCTTGGTTTTGAGAGGAAATGGAACACAGTTTTCAGGAAAATGCGACTTGTTTCAGGGTTGGCAGGACACAGGCTGCAAATTTAGGTGTCTGAAATGAATCAGTGATCACTTTTAAAAATCTTGATCCAACTATTTCACAAGGACAGACATGAAATAAGAATCCACAAGCAGCAACACCACAGGCTGTTTGTTACTGCAGAGGATTGTTTAGAACAGGCTGTTCTAATTTAGGTTGAACAAGGCTAATCCTGAAGTGGTCTATTTCTTAATCTAGCCTTGTGTGTCTGTGCCTTTGCACATATGTGCACAAACAGAATAGGTAATTGTTTATGGAAAATAATATGGCTAGAGGATACCTTTCTTCTTTCTCATGCAGATACAGGGGATCCAAGTTGTTGTGTTGGTTTTTTCTCCCCAGGAAGGTAAGAGGGTACTGAATGACACGGGGATTAGGCGGAATAGGAAAGCAAATGCTTTGGGCTCCCAAAATATTAGGAGGCACTTATTGTGTTAAATTCTAACCTACTGTGGCTAGTTTAGGGCTGAGTAGAGTCCCTGCAGGGAAGTTGGTAGATAGAGGCCCTGGTACTGTTAGGATACAGAGTAATTTGCAGAAAAAAGAGGGTAGTCTGGAGAAAAAAAAAGCCAATGCTTCTGGAAACTGAGACTTATTTTCCATGGATGGCTAACCTGAGTCATGACTTGCTGAGCATTTAGGGTCTCTTTCTGATTCTAGTTTTTCTAGCATTCCTAATGTTTAGAGTACTTATATCTACCTGATGCCAGGCACATTTAGATTAGATGTTATGTAGAAATTCTTTACTCAGAGGGTGGTGAAACACTGGAACAGGTTGCCCCATTCCTGTAAGTGTTCAAGACCTGGTTGCAAGTCTGTTGCAAGGACTTCATGAAAAAGCAGTAAGTGAGTGTGTAAATTCTTGCTTCCAAAATTCCAGTTAAAACAGCATGTATGATACCTACTTTCCTGGTGTCAGCTGGGAAAGAATTAATTTTCTTCTTTATTAAACCATGCCACCAACCTATTAGGAAAATGGAGCTGACTGGTGGGAAGATGTGTAATGTGTGAGTAACATCTAAGTTTGATGCAAGATCATCATTTGGCATTTGAGCTTCTTGAAGACAGTAACAGACAGAAGAGGCAAGAGCTGGGGCTGTCAGCTAAAGTCCCTATTTTGATGCACAGTATAATGCAGGGCTCACATTTCTCCCTGTTTTTCCTCTCTGCTATTTTATTTAAGATTTTTTTTTCTCCTTTTGCTCCTCATCCCATCCAGAATAATAGTATTGGCTGGATCAGGGTCATGTCACTTCTTGGTTGATTGTACTGCTAACAGAAAAATCCAAACAAGCCATGCTGCATTTTACTCCTGAGGCTTATTCTTGAGAAAACTGTTTTTGCTCCTAGGGAAGTCAATGGAAATCTAATTAGTGCCAGATGTTTAGTAATAACAAGCACTTCCTTTTGGGAGAGCCAAACAAAAGCGGTGTGAAAACTATTAATTAATTGGGTTTGACTCTGTCATCAGGTTATTAACTAATTCCAGCCATGCTAGTCAAGTTAACACTGGCTCTGAGAAGAAGATTGTCATGCTTGACACAAAAGCCATTAACTCACTGTGTGGCAGATTAACCTGTGTCTGGGCACACAGCTCAGCTTGCCTTCACACCAAGGGAAAAGCTCAGCAACTTCAACATTGGACTTCCAGCTAGTTCCTGGGATTGCTGCTTGTGCAATGTACTAGACTAGAGACTAAAGACTAGACTTTATCTCCCCACTTGAATAAAGGCTTTAGCTGATGATTGGCTCAAGCGTGCGCTTTTGTAGATGTTAGATCAGGCCCCATTGCTGCTGAGGGTTTGTGCAAATTTGTAGAATCATGGAGTCACAGAATGGTTTGGGTTGGAAAGGACTTGCAAGACCATCCAGCTCCAACCCCGTTGCCATGGGGAGGGACACCTTCTGCTAGACTAGGTTGCTCAAAGCACCATCCAACCTGTCCATGGGCATATCTGGGGATGGGTCATCCACAAGTTCTCTGAAAAACCTATTCCAAACTTTTGCCTACATCTTCAGTAGATCTTCTTGCTCTCCACTGGTTGCACTCTAAGATATGGAACAGCTGTTCCTTCTTCAGGACCAGAAGGTGAAGATCTAAGGTGGAGCCTGAACACCATAGGAAAAAGAGGAAGGCTTTTCTTTTCATCTGTGGAGCATTTCAAACTGGTGATTTAATATATATTCACAACCCTGTGCTTTTTGCAAAATTCAAATATGTTTTTTATTATACAAAATTCCACAGTGAAATCTACCAATCAGTTTCTTACATAGCTGCTTTAAAAATAGAATTATACACCTTTTTGTAGTGTGTTAATTTTTACATTCACTAGCTTGAAGAAACAGAAATGAAGCAGCAATTTGACTCTGAGTTATTTACCTGGACAGGTTTTGGTTTGACCTCTATTTCTGTTATATGCCTCAATGTACAGTTCGTGACATTAACAGAAGACCTGATATAGTTACTTTTGAAGCCATTGCACCCCATTAGCAGGTCAGGTTCCCACTGTTGGTGACCTTTTCTTCACTTTAAAAAGGGTGAATTTTCTGTCAGGGTACAGAAAAAAATGTATGTCAGTGTCAACTTTTAGCAATGTAGCATGTTAGCTGTGTTAGACTCGTCACAGAATGAGGATCTGCATAACTTTTCTTACAGCCCATCCTCTAGACTATAATATATTTTTAGGGTGACACAGTGAACATCTGATCTGAATAATGGCACAGGACTAGGTTTCCTGTGTATCATTTCACAATGGTATCTTTTTGCAGTCTAACCTTCCATGACCTTTAAAAATAGATATATTATTCTTCTGTATTGGAATGCAACTGTACGCCGTGAATTTCCCACACTCTTCCTTAGGAATGTAAGCATTTCAGTCCAATTCTAGCTGGTTGAAATTTATTCTCTGAGATTTTTCTTTTGCAAAGTATTCACTCCAGAGATTAATTTCTTCACATTATACCCAGTTAAATATGTATTGCACATGAGAGGCAAATTTCTCCTCTTTTAGTTAAACTGTGGCCCTGTGACCTTCTGAGCAGATCTGGATAACATATCAACAGTTGTTTCATGCTTGAGATTTCCTTTACATCCCTCATGGGTACTAAATGCCAGAACTAATTGACCTCATCTTCCTCTCATGTCTTACCCCAGTGACTGGAGCAACAACCTAACAAATAAAAGGAGTTATCCAAAGAGGTTCCTACCATGGTTTCCATGGTTTCCATGGTCAGCTGTCTAAATGGTAGGCAGGAGCACAATGGACACTACTTATAATTTCCATTTGGGTTTGTTTTGTTTTGTCTTTAGCTAAATTCTCATTGTTTTGGAACTCAAGGGGAATTTGCAACCAACTTCACTGAGTGAAGATTGTGTTTTGACCCACTCTGGCATATACTTGTGTGATTTCAGTTTAAGAAGGGTGAGGAGCTAACCAGCTAGGTAAAAGCAAAGCTCAGACCAAATCGAAACATCTTGTGGGGGCACATAACTTTGAGAAAGGATTTCCTAATTGGCTGAATGCTTCATCTGAGCTTAATGAAAAGTCTCAGGTCTCAAGACCTTAGAGGCCTTTTTCTTTTGAGCTGGTATAAATTACACATCCCTCAAAAAAAACAGCAGAACTTTACAGTGGCCTTCCAACACTTCTTCTAACACTGTGTAATCTTTTGAGCAGATCTGCATGTGAATGAAGCAAGTGCAAAACAGAGCGAATTCCCCTTCCCTTTCCAGTCCCTGCAATCCAGACCACTACAGTGGGACAGTTCAGGGACACTTCAAAACCATCTTAAAATCCACAGCTAAAACTCAAAGATGAGAATTTCATCCTTCATTTCTACACAGTGCCAGGACAGCACCTGATTTCTTCAGTTTTCAAGGCATTTTGTGTTCCTATGCTTTAAACTGATGGCTAAAGTTTTGCCTTCGGAAGCAAAAAAATGAACCCACACCAATGATGATCACAGATAAAACTAGTACAAATGTTAATATAATGAGGATGTTGATTTTCTTCTGATCCTCTTTTTCACAGTCTTCTGGTCTAATATTTCCAATGTGCATTTCTTCCCCATACCCGAAGCTCTGAATGTACTGGCACGTTAAGTGCTCCACGTTGGGGATATGGACATTTTTGTTCTGGATCATTGATGAAAGCCAGATGTTTCCACAGCAGTTGAGTGGGTTCCCAGAGAGATACAAGTTTTTAAGTGAATTTTCTAGTGCTAAAATATTGCTGTCCTGTAATGTACTGAACCTGTTGTTCCGTAGGTCCAGAACTTCTAGTGGAGAGTCACTGTCCCACTTAGGCAGCCAGCTCAGCTGATTTTCAGAGAGGTTTAAATGTTTAAGGTGACTAAAACAAGGCAAGTCAATATTTAAATCTATCAGGCTATTGCCATGTAAATGCAGGTATTCCAGAGACTTTTCCAGTCCTGCTAGTGCTTTAAGTTCTATTTTCAGTCCAGGGTTCATGGAGAGATCCAAGACAAGAAGTGGAGTCTTGTAGAAGGTGTGTGCTGGTAGGATGTTCAGCATGTTGTCTGCTAGGTACAAGTACTGGAGAGCAGGAGAATTGACAAACGACACACAACCACTTTCCTCCCCAGCAAGTCTTTGCTTAGCTAATCCTGAGTACTTGTGGCAAAGGCTGATGTTATTGCTCTGTAGGTTCAGAAATCTGAGGCTAGGAAGACTGGAAAAGATGTCAAATTGCAGGGTCTGTAGGTTGTTGTTTTGAATATGAAACTCCCTCAAATTTAGCAAAGCACCAGCATCGAGGAGAAGGTTCTGCAAGGCATTGTAGCTCAAGTCAAGCACAGTTAGGGAGATCAATGCACTGTCATAACTTACTGCAAATGCCTGAAGACAATTTTTACTGAGATTAAGGGTGTGAAGGGACAACATTGATTCAAAGAACTCATCTGGAATGGATTTGATTTCATTATAACTTAAGTCTAAATATACAAGCTGGGATAAATAAAGAGAGGTCATATTTTTACTTCGCTTCTGATCAAGAAGATGAAAAGAAGCATCTAGCCATTCATTATCCATGTAGTCCATTTTATTATAAGGGGATTCAGCAGTGAGCTGGATTAAATTATTTGATAAATTCAGAGTTACCAGCTTATTCACCCAAGGGAAGACTGGGAAGTGAAGCAATTTGTTTTCACTAAGATCCAGAGATCTTAAGCTATATTCATCATTTGACTTTGTGATGCTGAAGGTCTCAATGCTATTCCTGCTAAGGTCAAGTATCTCCAACTGCCTGAGGTTGAAATCAGAGATGCACGTAATTGAATTTGTGGAGAGATTGAGTTTAGAAAGGTTTGCTAGAGTCTCAAAAGCACCTTCTTCTATTTCCATGATGATATTTCTCTGAAGATCTAACTCCACAAGACTGGGACATCCCTGAAACATCTTGTGTGATATCATTACAATACTGTTGTCTGCCAAGGAAAGATACCGCAGTGTTGGAGCTTGATTAATGAAATACTCAGCCATCCCATTGTAGAGATTGTTGTGGGATAAGTCCATTATTTCCACCTTGGGCAAAAGTCCAATCCCCTCTGTCCCATTCTGAGCCAGCTCATGTAAATGATTATTGGCTAAATTTATTTCCAGCAAACTCATCATGTGTGCAAACACTCCAGATGTGATGAAACTTATCTGGTTGAAGCTTAAATCCAGATACTGGAGGGAAGTGTAAAATGATAATGGCATTTCAGGGACGCTCTGAATCAGATTTCCAGACAGATCTATTTTGTTTACATTCAGATGGAGCTCGTGAGGGATCTGGTGGAGGTCTTTGTTGTGGCAAAATGCCTGTGAGTTTGCCTGCCAGAAAAAGAGAGAAAAGGGGTTGTCATGTGACAGATTTAAAACATTTTTGCATTATATATATCAGGAAAATAACATTCAATATACAGGCAGAGCCTCCTCCTGAAACATTTATCCCACCACTTTATCTGAGCAGTCAGACAGCAAGAACAACAATCCTAACACCTCTCTGCAGCTAACAGCACTCTTTTCATTTTAAAGGTATCTCTGACTTACAACAGGAGATCTGTGTTTTATCTGTGTGTGATACCTACTGAATGCTCTCCTTTTTGTACCCTTCTCCTGGACTCTTTTTAATAGTCCCAAGTGAAGGACTTTACCCCTCTTGCATTGCAATCAAGCACCATTTCTTCATTTTTCTTCTGATGTTTAATTTTATCACTTTCATCTCTGCATAAGATTTTTTGAACTCACCTTGCAGGAGTAAGCAGTACTTGAAAAAGCTTAACTCTGTTGGCATTGAGTCCCAAAGCAAGGAGCTGGAAAAACATATAAGGATCCTACATCACAAAACCTCTCTCTCTCATAGTCACACCCTCAGATATTCAATCATGTTTTCTTTTAGCCATGGCTTAGTTTAGTAATGCTCCTTTATCCACAATGGGTTATTCAACAACTGAAATATTTCTCATGTAAATCTCAGAAGTCTTCCTGCTTTTACTATCCATGTTTACCCTTTTGCTAAGGTAACAGTCCCCTTCTTCTTGCACGAAGAGAGCACCTTGTGAAACAGCTCTGACAAAACACACGTGACACAACATGGAAAAGACAAATTCTGTAAAGCCAGCACTTGAGACAGAAAAAAGCTGTGAGGTGCAGTGAGGGTCATTCTTTTTCAGGCCAATTCTCAGCAGCAGATAGAGAAATAAAACAAATGTCAGAATGAAATCCATCTTCCAGAAGCAAATCTGTTTAACTGCAGCTAGGATTGAGTTTATGTCCAGGCCAAATTTGGAGTATGTGTTCATAAGGAAGATTGGAAACATGAACAAGAGCATCTTTGCATAAATATCAAGCTGTACTTTGTTAATAAGGAGAACATACAGCAGTGTGAGGAAGTCGAATGTGAAAGGCTTAGGCAGCATTTAATTTAGTGGAGGAAAACTCTTGTCATTAATATATTTGTGTGTCTGGGCCATGCTGTGAAAGATCAGAAAGGAAAGAAATAAGGAAAAAATCTGCTGAATCTTAATTTTTGTGTAGAAGCAGGATCCCGATTCCATGACACAAAATTTTTCAGATACTAAAGAAACATTAAAAGTAAAAAATATTAAAACCCATCTATTTCATGTGAACTTTGAAGTGAATGAAGTGGCACGTCTGCTTTGGAGAATTGTGGCACTAGTCAGTCTTTTGTGAATCTCTTTTGCATAATCTAAATTTTGGAGACCACACAAAAGTGTGTCAGAGAAGTACAAGTGCTCATCCAAACTCTAGATATAGTCAGAGTGCCCCACATGAATGTATTATTCCTATAATACATCTTTCCCAAAGATCCCAAGTAAATTGACTACAAAAACCTGAAACCACTTTTTTCCCCATTCCAATTCACTTAAATCTCGCCCAGCTAAAAATATTATGGAGAAAGAAGGAAATTTTCTGGCCTCTCCCTGACATTATTTCTTCCCTGCAAAGCCATCGTAGAATCGCTCATTTTGAGCTAAAATATGCCTAGAGTTGGGCTTAGCTCCAAGGCATGAGAAGGAAGCCTTTTTTATTTGGTTTGTGTAAGAGGCAGAAGCCAGGAGGATAAAAAATATCCAGAGTGAAAAAGTAGCAGGTACTTTACAGCCTAAGGCAGATGCCAGGTTTCTTCAGACACTTTGAGCCAAACCTCAGCAAGTGTAGAGCCCCCTTCACTCCTTCTGGGAGAAAGCGTCTTAGGAAAGTTCCGATCCAACTCCAGTCAATGCCAGCCAACTGGTTTTCACTGAAGTCAGTGAAAGGTCAGCCCCAGATCACCATGTATCTTGGAGGATTTGGCCTTTAATCTGCATCCATGGAACCGTCCCAGGGATAAAAGGAGCAGATAAAATCTATGCTTCCCACTGTCTGCCATTTGCTCCTATAATAGTTCCCCTCCCATATTTCTTTTAAAACCATCATTCCTTTTTGTTGACTATTTTGATCCTCACCATATTTCTTATCTTCTGCATCTTCTTTACCCCTCTGAGGCTCAAACTGCATGAATTTCATCCTCATCAGGAATAGGAAGAATAGATAAAGCACATCTCAGTAGGATGGAGCATCTCTTGGGTGTATCCCCCCTCCTCCCACTTCTTAGCCCAATGAGTTGGCAGCCTGAGACTGGAAAAGATGGTTTTGCCACTCTCATGTTCTGATTTCATCTTTTTTGCCAGTGCTGACTTCAGTGTATTTCAAGCCCATTGTCAAGAAGTACTGCAGGATGAGGAGCATTTGGTCCCTTCAGTGTCTGGTCCCATTCATGTGCTGGCAAAAAACGTGATCCAACAGCTCAAAAGCTGAGCATCATTTGGTTCTTGTTTCAGTCCTTTACTGCTCAGCACTGGGAGGAAGTTGTCATTCATGTTCGTAAGAGCCCTACAAAAAAAGCAGCAGGATCCAAGCCTCCACTCGTATTCTCCTTTGCCAACTCATGAACATTTGAACTAAAGAATCTGGGCTGCAGCCACTTGGCACTGACCTGCACTTGTGTGGTGTCCATGGCCATTCCTAGAAGAGCTGCCCACGTGGAGTCTCAGCTACAGAATCAAACCTCAACAGTTTGCTCAGGTACACCAAATCAGCTGACCTGTGATAAGAGGTCCTTGGAAGGCAACACAGGTTAGGAAGAACCTCCTGACATTTAAGCTGTGCCTTGCTGCCTTGCAAACAAGTAGATATGCCATAACTTGTAAAATCAGTGCAGCTCACTCCTGTGTCAAAGGTCTGGTAGGGATTGCTTACTTCCTAAAACCTCTTCTTGGGTTCTTGTTCAATGGCAGGGGCACTAGTGTTGAGTCAGAGATGGGCACAAGTTTCTGACTCATGCCTCTTCCAGGAGACTTGGGATGAAAGTCTTAATTTCTGAGCCCTTGCTGTTCTAAAGGTGTCACCACAGGGAGAGTACCATGTGAAACAGTAGGGCTGTGATGAAAAATAGTAATGCAGGACTTCGATGAACCCAGCAGCTAATCCAGTAGCTCTTTCTTTAAATGATTTTCGGATTAATGCACGCCTTTCGTTGGAGCAAACATCCAGTGAAGGAACACGATCAGCATCGACATCCGCAATGCTGAGCTGTTTGTTTATTTGAGATGAGCATCCCAGCATTGACTGCAGCTTTCTGTCAGAGCTAAATTTATCTCAGTTAACTGCTTAGAGCCTTAGGTCATCAGCTTGATGAAACCAGTTTATGGTGGAGTGGTGGAAACCAGCACATGTTTACTTCTCAGAAGTCAGCCGGGTCTGTGACGCATCCAAAAACTAGGATGGGACAAATCTGTTTGGATTATTGTGTGTCTTGCCCAGCCTTCACTTCACTGTGATACATAGGACCCAAGCTTCATCAGTCTTCCATCTCCAGCCGATGAACTGAGCTACTCAGTTGCCTCCCCAAGATCATTCTATATAAACTAGGTTTTAATTTCTTTGGAATTCAGGAAGTGCAGCAACACAGCGGGTGGGCAGGAATGCAACGAGTCCCATAATGGAGTTGTGTACAGCTAGTAAACAGGGGCTTTTTCCTATTTTGGAAATTCTTGAAGATCTGTGCTAAGAAGTTTCAATATTCAGGGGGAAAAAAAGCCTGTTACAGTCAGAAACACTTTGATATGGAAGGGAGAAAGTTCAGGTCTGAACAACATTTATAATATTGTACCAGGTGCTTGCGAAAATCCAAGCACAAAATTTTTTACTAGAGCAAGAGGCTTTGTCACTTCTTTTTCCTCCAGCAGAAGTCAGGTGCAACTTCCCTGGCAGCAATGCTGTGTCAGGGCAGAGGAGATCAGTCTCCCTGCTATTACAAAAGGGCTGGTATAGATATATTTCACAGAAAATTCTTTATTTAAAACACAAAGAACTTAGGCCTGATAGAAAGGAGTTGATTTTAGGTCTAAGCCTTTTCTCTCTCTCAGACCCAGAACCCCTCTATGGTCTCAGGGAAATCAGGTCAAATTTCTTTTAACCAGCTCCCCTTTAGAAAAAAGCCCCTGAGATAATGACCCTTCTTCCTACCTCACCCCTCCTCCACCCCTCTTACATGCTGTCACTACAAAAAGGACGTAGCCTGAGAAGTGCCCACAACCCATCCCCTAACCCTGCAAATCACACCTCTGCCTCCACAGAAAGTCTGGTCCTGGGGGATTTCCCTTTCCAGAGACTTTGGCTCTTTGCATAATGCCTGTAACAAGGTTGTCCTAGCCTCATTGCAGATCCCAAGGAGCCTGAGTAGTAATCCCTCCTTACCATTTCACAGGATGTCCCCTCTATGGGATGATAGTTAGAGGTCCCTGTGTTCACCACTACCAGCAAGAAGATGATGTTCAGTTTCATGGTTCTGAAGGTAAAAGCAATTATGGTTAGATTTCAAATGGAACACAGAGGTCAATACATGTAAAAGCTGGCACCAGATTATCATCTAATATGGAGATAGACATAAGCAGTGCAATAAATTAACCTGTCTCTGAGCCTACTATGCTTATGACCTACCTGTGTAGCTTTGCATTCCTTTGAGCTTGGTGGGAAAAGGAAGATGCAAGGCATTTAGTGTGTTTGTGTGGTTCCAGATGCTGCCTAGATGATATCCAGGCCACCCAATGAAGTCCAGATGCTCACGCTGGGCAGTGTGTCTGGCATCACGTGGAAAGAGCTCTCAAATGGAAATTATTTCTGTTTAGATCCAACAAATTAAGCTGAGGATATTAGCCACAACAGGACACCACCCTGATAGACATTCTTCTGTCATGCAGAGGATTATTTCACATGGCTCGTGAGTTCAAGTTTGTATTTATTACTTTGTGCTGCCCTCTAGGGCTGAAGCAGTTGTCTAATTGCTGATTTCCTCCCTTCTTTCTGCTAACTAAGTACTGCTGCTGGAAAACCCACCTTTACAGTTTTTCCCATTGCTTTCTCCCAGAGCCACAAGCCTGAACTCTTGCAATGCAATTTTCCCATGGTTGAAATAATATGCCAAAGAGATGGACTTTTAACACCTCGTTGCTTTGCCATGTACCCTGGAATGAGAAGCATAAATCACAGAATCATAGAATCACAGAATGGTTTGGGTTGGAAGGGACCTTAAAGATCCTCTGGCTCCAACCCCTCTGCTGTGGTTAGGGACACCTTCCTGCAGGCCAAGTTGCTGGTCTAGCTGTGAAAATGCTATAAAAAGACAACAGGGGAGGGTATGGTTAGGTGCAATGGATAGAAAAACCCACTAAAATACATGTTAAGCTCTCAAGAGAACAGTCCATCAGCGAGATTATCACAACCCCAGACAGGCTCCCCTTGACTGGGCTCTTGTCAGTCTGGTTTTTGACCAACTTCCCCAAAACATGTAGTGTCTTGAGCTTCCCTTGTCTGGAGCTGGCTGCAGGGCTGATTTTGGCATGCTTCATGTATTCAAACTCTCTATCTGCAACCCCCTTGGGGTGAGCAGGGAACTAACGTTGAAGCTGGGGACTTCTGTGGTGTCCAGAGGTTTAAATTCCTTTCAGATGCTCCATGTTTAGAGTTTGCCTTGTCAGCAGTGTGCAATAGCACTTGCAATGCATAGACAAGATAAATAAGATAAAAGATTTTTGCAAGATAAACCTCAAACATTTGAGGCCTCCATGAGAAAAAAGATATATTTTTAAAAATAGGGTATTTTGATTTAATTTAGAGATGGACTACTAATATCATGCCTGTAATGAAGAGCAACAAGTGACCAGGATGACTGCAGATTCGCATTTTCTGCACATGGATGTTCAGAGCACTTTGGGAAGTTTGTATTTGCAGGGATAAAAATAGCAGAGATTTTGTTGGTTGTGCTTTTTAAAAACCCAGCTCGGTTCCTCGAGCTGCTTTACCAAGTGACCAAACAGTTGTGCCAGGTGAACTGTGAAGAAGAGCCTGGGCAGAAACAAATGTCAAACCAGGAGGGAAGGGCATGCACTGATTCTGCTGCTCAGGACTTTGCTTTATTAAAATCACAGCCAAGTCAAGTCTGCATACCAAAATAAGGACTCCTACATCTCCTCTAACCCCAACACGGCTTTTCTTCTGCCTTTTGAAGCTGTTGCCTTCCTTGTTTCTCACTCTGTCCTCTCTCTACTTGCACCTGCATCAGGTGTTTAGCCAACAGAATTTACCCACCAGAAATTAACATTTTCAATTGATTGGATACATAGAGTTTAGCCAGATTCCCTGTTTTATTCACCTTTTTTCCCCTCTACTCCTCTCTACAGGAAAGAAAAAGAAAATAAAACGACAATAGCATGAAATTCACCAGGCTGGAGACTTGCTGAGAGAAGGGGCTGGGTGAAGGGACAGTAGGAGATGGGAAAATGAAAACACTTATATCAGCAGAAAGTGATTTGCAGATTAAACTATCTGACCACAAAAACAAACTATCTCCCTGGAAAGCACAGTTCCCAGGAAAACTCAAATTCAGGAACTAAAACACAATAATTTCTCATATTATTTTAGTGCAGCAAAAAGAGAGAAAAACAGGCATTTAATCCAGCAATCTGTTTTCATTGACAGTGGAATCAGTATTTGGGAAAAGATCTAGTCAACTTATGTGATCCAACAGGAGGAAAAATGAGGTAAGGATTGTTATTTCTAATAGATCTAATTGCCTGATAGTGATACCCCCCCTTGAATCCATCTATCATTATATTAGTAATAAGTAAAGCAGTGACACAATCACCAAAATGAAAATATCTGCTTTAAAAAGGGATTACTTGCTGTGAATTTCTATCATTGAAAATTAAAGGATTTCAGCACTTTAGAGTAATAAGTTGATTTTAAAGTTGAAATGATTGCATCTTAGTAAAAAAAAACCCACAAACAAACTTCTGCTGTTGTGCAAAACCTAACTTTTGACTCTATTTAAGGGAACATATTTGCACTTTTATAAAAAATATACTTTTATCAAAATACAATAGGGTTTGGCTTTATAAATTTACCTGTGACTTTTATATAAATAAGGATTTTCTAAAACTTTATCAGTTCCAGATACTGTCAAAGCGTTAATTCCTGTGGTAGCAATCCAGATGCAGCAAAACCCTCTCAGTAAGTCATTGTTCACCCAAGGTGACATTCAAGCTGTCAGGATCTTAAGAGCAGCACAGTAATGCTGCCATCTCACACCTCGTGCTCCAGCAGGGAGAGCTCAATGTCAGTGCTGATAGTAAGAAGAGCAGAGGAGCCAAACAGCCTTTTTGCCCATTTTACCCGGGGGCTGTGTGATTTGCCCAAGGCTGTGTCAAGATTCAGTGTCGGGGAGCTGGGCAAGTGGCATTTAGTCAGTGTACAAGGCTGATCTCTGCAGCACTCCTGGTTCAGAGTGCTACAATGCAGCAATTCCACAAACAGACTAAAGTCCTGTAAAGAAAGAAAAAATACCCAGACATGTCCCCATCTTTCACTACTGTAAACACAGAGAATAATAACAAACCTGGCGTGTGACAACTGCATTGTTGTGAACTAATCGGTGCCTCCTTAACAAAAGGGATCTGACTCGCTGCAGTGCAAGTCCCTGATGGGTTAAATATAAAGCTGTGTGGATAGAGCCATCTACACTGTGTTTAGCCAGTTCCTCAGCCTATCCATAAACATGGTATATTTTATTTATACAGTATCTTCCTTCTCCCTGTTACTTTCAAAGGTTGCAGCTCTAAGTCTCCAGAGTCCCCATCTCTCCTGCAGTCAAAAGCTCAACTTTCCAGCATGCTCCCAGGTCTGCATGCATCTCCACATACCTGCTCTGTGGCTGGAGGAGAAGGAGCAGTAGGATTCACCTCTGCTTGCAGCCTTCTGTCTCACAGACTCTCCCAGCAGCTTTTCCAGGGCAAGTCGAGGAAGAATTTCCTTAGGGAAGTCGTACCTTTATTGCATGCCAGCTGACTAAAACTCTGTGAGCTCGGAGAGAAGTTTGAAGTCACAGGGAAAAAATACTCCCCATAGACTGGTCTGTGAATTCATTCCTTTGCAGTCACGATCTCTTATGTATTCCCAGGCTCCCACAAGCACGTGAATACATACCTCCGTAATTGTTTTAAAATGTGTGTGTCCTCTGCGCTTCTCTTTATTTTCCATTTCACTCATTCAGTCTTGGCTTATTTCCTGCAGTTTCTCAGCTGGTAATTATGCTCCTCTCATATTGACACATGAAACAGTCTGTAAATTCCACAAAAAGATCCCCTCTGCAGGCTTTGCAGACACGTGCTTGTTTCTGAAGTCATCCCTGCCTGTCCCACAGCTGTCAGCTTGCAGATTCCCAGGGCATGGAGTGAATCAGGGGCACAGAGCTAGTTACAAACCCAAAACTCCAAGTCCATGCAGAATGGGCTGCATAGTAAAATGGTATATAGGAGGGAAGTAGGGATAACACTTATGGGTTTCCCAACAGCTCAGTAGTGTCTCTGTGGTACAGCAGTGGGATGACCAAATACATCCTTGGGGGAAAGCATAAATTCAATTTAATGCTTGAATGGGAAATAATGTAAATGCCTTCCAGAAAGGGCAGTGGGATGGATTTTTCGTTCCTTTGGATGTGAAGTTCTCTTTTATTTCAGAAGCAATGAACTTGTGTAAACCAGCGGAGTACCTGAGCATTGCCTGTGTTGTCTTTTTCTGCTTAGAAGTGCCCTGGTACCAGGACAGGGGTGTATTGGCATCTGCATGATAGTTTGCAGCAGTGCAACCTCTGAGAGAGTCTGGCCAGCTCCACAGTGGGTGTCTCAGGACAAAACTGAGTGTTGGGCTCACCAGCCAAGGCACAGCCCTGCCTGGGCCACCCCACCAGAGAGTTCCTGCAAGCATCAGAGACCAAAGCAAGCATCCCAGGGATCACTGCAAATCTTCTTCCCTGGATGTGTGAAGAGTATCTCAATTGAGTGACCTCCTGCCTGGAGGAGAGTTTTGCCTTCAGCATCGTGTTGACGCGACCCGCCCTCCTACTGTCCACTCTGTCCAGCCCAGCTAGCCCACGAGGGTGGAGCTCCGCGACAGGAGTGGGCCGTCTCCCGAGCGATCTTCGGCCAGGAGTACAGCTAGGGCTTGAGGGCATCCAGGAGCAGCAAAGGATTGGGCGAGTCCTTCAGTGGGTCCACAGAGTTCATTAGGAAGGGGCCACAAGAGACAACTGGACAGCAGGGAAGGGAACCACCAAAGGCAAGGAACACCGGAGAACAACAACTTAAATATGGGGGAGGTCCAAGAGGAGGGGTTAACAGAACACCCAATCAGGGTACATGGTGGGTGCATCATGGGGGAGGGATAAACATCCAAACTTCCAATAGAGTACAACATGGGTGGGACACAGAGAGCTTCAACAAATCGAATATCGAGAACAGGGTAATTGGCAGTGAACTTTCTAGACGACTGGGAGGGGCCAGGGAGGATTGACAGGGTTCAGGGAGTGACTTAGGGCTGAGGGACAGGGAACATTCTGGGGACCTGGGAGGAGCCGGGGAGGAGTGACACCAGCTTGGGGAGGGGTTTAGGGTGGAGTGATAGGGGAAAGGCGGGAAAGGGAAACCTGGGGCAAACCAACTTTGGGGGGAAAACACAGGGATAAACCATTATAACAATAAGGGAAAACTAGCTTGCAGTAAACTTAAACTGACATGCCGCAACATCGTGTGTTTTCCCCTCTTTGCACTGACATCTGCCATTACAGACAAAGATTTTGGATGGACCAAAAAAAAAGGCGGACTACTGACTCCCTTCTACTGGGCAGCATCAATTCTGTCCAACCTTCCTGGATCTGTTTATTAAAATCAGATCAAAGCCATGTCCTTTAATAGCTTTGTGGATTCTGCTAAGCATATGCTGGCTCCTCTGCCACAGGTTACTGTTCATTCTCTTTAGCGCACCGACTCCTGGCAAGGTAACTTCAGATCTGCACCATACTATGAGATTCAAGACAAAAATGTTTACAGATATGAAAGATGTGGTTTGTTAAATGTTGCAGAGTACATTTTGCATGTGTTACTGCAATAAGAATGTAACAAGGATAATCAATTTAAAAGTAATGTGTACGCTACGGCAAAGAAGAAAACAATAGTGATACATGTTCTTAATTATATCACGTATGATAATGAACATGCATAGCTGTATACACGTATTTTTTACAGGCCAAATGATTTAACAATTAGTAGGTGAACTATTTCTCATTGACTTGTCTTGGCAACAGAAGCAGATCTGGAGGAGTTTGCTTGTGTACAGCCGCTCCAAATCCTTACTGAAGACCTCAGAATAGCACTTCCATGGGACATAGGTGGTCCAAAAAATACAGCACAGTATCAGAGTAAGCATGTGGTCTGAAAGCCCCCATGACCCTGTGCTGTGCCTAAAGTAGGAGCCCCTGTGGCTCTGTCTTGTGGCACTGTGCCTCGTGACGATGGCAGTGCTATTTGGTTTGGCATCAGCTCGACACTAATGTGTCGATGTCCATCTCCCACCGAAGCTGCGCCTCCCCTCATGGTCCATGCTCTTATGTGGCTGGGACTGACAGAAGGAGGTCACCAAGAAGATATTGTCTCCCCTCCTGTAATCAGACCAGGGCAACTTGCTGGCCAACTCCATGTGACAGCAACCAAGCCTGGAGGATGGCTGCATTCGTGCTGTTCAGAGATGTGGGGCCAGTTGTATCATCCAGATGGTTAAAGGTGTATTATCCATGGCTAGCTAAAGGAAAATGGCCTGCCACAGAAAGGATAGGAAGTCTCCTGACAATGAGTTTCAGACTTATATGGAAGCAGAAGAAAGTATTCACCCAGATGCTGCTGTTGTTAGATGTCTATCTCTGGTGTGTGTGCTGCAGAAACTTGGGTCAACCAATGGTTGTTACCCTGTAACACCAGAGTGCTGATGCTTCTTCAGTTACATCTCTCCTAGTAAAGGGATCTCTCCCAGGGAGTGATCCCTGTCTGGATCCATACAGACCCTTCCCTTCTCTAGAGCAAGTTGACTATTTCCCAGTGTGCAGAACTCAGATATCTGTCTCCAGGTGGTTCCCCTACAGCCCTGAATTTGTTTTTTCACTGATATCTTTCTTTGAGAATACCTTGAATATTGTGGCCAGCATCCAAATCTGCTGTGGAATAGTGTGGGAGGACTGTGTGGAGCAGAAGCAACCAAACCTGATGCAGGCCCTGAAGGAAGCCACAGAACTACACCCAGCTTGGAGGGACCAAGCTGGTTTTGTGGGAAAGGGTGCCCTCAGGAGAGCTAACCCTGAGTGGGATTGACTCTGGGGAGCTGGCTTATCTGAGAGCATCAATGCACCCAAGCATACCCCATGAAAGAACCTGAGGATACCGGGAGGGACACCACACCCTGAAAACTTGTAGGATCTTGTCACCAAAACTGCTTACAAGCACCAGTCCTGTGATAATCTCTGCTGGTATCTGCCATGCACAAATGCCTCCACACTGAGGCAGCAGGATATGGCAAATCCCACCTGGAAAAAAAAAAAGCCACAGGTCATTTCTGATCACACAAAGTCAACCCTGGGCTCTCTCCTTCCTTTCTAGCTGTCACAGGATTCCCACTCTTCTGTGGGAGAGGGGAACAGGCTTGTTTGGTGGGGCTGGCATGGAGACAAGTGACAGTGTATGAACAAAAGGAGAAATTTCTGGCTACCGAGATGCTCCAAGACATTACTGCCAGTAGAAGCATCATTATCTTAAGTTGATGTTAGCCCAGTTGCTTTTTTAGAAATTGCACCTAAAAAAAAAAAAAAAAACAACAAACACAAAAACAAAACAAAAAAAAAAAAAAAAAAAAAAAAAACACAAAAAACAAACAAACAAACAAACAAAAAAACAAACAAAAACAAACAAACAAAAAACCACAAAAAAACACCCCCCCAACAAAACAGCCAGGAAGAGATCTGGCTGGTTTTAATAACTTGCAAAACATTAGAAGCTGACCATGTGCTCACCTCACTGTTAAAACAAGTTGTATCTTGTCAACAAGATGCCCATCTTTAATTAGAAATTATATTTTCCCAGCCTAAACAAAGTTTGATATTTATGCTCCATTTCCTCTGGGTCTGATTATAGCCTCTTCTTTTTAAAAAAATGCATGAGGAACAAGAGTTCCAAGAACTTTGCTCTAGCCACTCCTTTTTCTGTTTCTGCTTCTGTTGTTGAGGGAAGTTTGTTGCTGGGATGATGCTTCACACACTGCTGCTGACACAGGTGGTGAGCTGAATAGTGAAGTTGTTCTGGTCACCAGGTCAGCTGTGATTTCTGTCCCATCTCAGCCCTCATCACGTCTCAGGATCTGTGGCTCTGCAGGTCCCAGGAACTGTGATTTTAGATGAACTCAAATAGGATGTTGCTCTTGGCATTTCTCCAGACTAGATTTGTGTCTTTGGTACCAACCATAGCCTTCCTCAGGTCCACATGGCAGGGTAAAAATGCATTTCCAGCTGCCATGGGACACTCCACACTTACCAAACCCGATGTGGCCAGCTGTGAAGGAGTTAGCTGCAACCATGTTACGATGCAGTGATTTGAAGGACGGACAAAGTCCTGGCTCATCTGATTACTCTTGTGTGCCAGGATCCTCAAACACTGCTTGAAGCCTAGGCAGACAGTGCCAGAAAATTGAGCAAGAAAGCAAAATGCACTTAACAGTGCAAAAAGACATCCATGGAACCCTTGAGAGACGATGTATATCACTTGGAGTGGCAGATGTGGTCAAGACTCCCAGCACAAGCAGGTATCACCACAGGATATAGATGGGGTGACTTTGGTAATAAGGGTCTTCTGCAGAGTCTTCTGAGAGAAGATAACACAAATAAACTGGGGAGAAAACAATGCCTGACTGGGGGGCTGCTGGGGCTCATGGCAGTGAGGCAGTAAGAGAAAAAAGAGAGGGAAACCACGTTTGGAAAACTCACAGACAAGTAAACTGATATGACAGGAGCTGCAGAGAGTCTCATAATTTTTTTTTGGGGGGGGGGGTTTGAAATGGTGCAAATTGAATTTGTGTTTGTATTATGGGGGCCAAAACAATCTCCAGACTACTCTGGCTTTATTTTCCAAACCCTGTGGTCCTCAGACATCCTCACATCTTCATCATTCTGTAAGACTTTGAGCTATGGCTTGCAAGCAAAGTCGACAGGTGAACATCTCAAGAAGACAGAAATAAGGGCAGAGATTTCTGCCCTGCACTTGCCCTGCTCCAATGGTTGAAGGGAGCCTTCATCCTACCTTGATTATTGAAGTGTCTCTGGGTTTTTACTGCCCTCTGCTAACTTCTCCAGGGACATCTTCTAGCCTGTGCTTGAAACATCCCAAAGCTTTATCAACAGGTGCAGGAAACTGTGCTGCATGTGACAAATCTGATTTATCTTGAAATGCAAACCAAACAAGATTGATGTGGTTTCCTCTTGCAATATTTCCTGTATCTTTGCTCTATCACTGCAATAGCAGAAGGATCAATGAATCAGGTGGTGTGGAACAAGCTGAAGAACAGTTTACTCTGTGTTCTGTGCTAATGGGGTCAAAGATCATGTTTCTCTCTAAATCTCCTGCTTAATTTAAAGTGTGTAATAGCATCCATTCTTCCTTCTTCTTGTTCTCTTTTGTTTGGTGGAATGAAAAAGGTTGGTCTCTCTCCCCAGCATTTTCAGTCCCTTCTATTGAATCAGACCTTACAAAAATGACTCTTACTTATCAACCACCATTCAAATAATGAATTTCCTCTTTTTGTTGTCCCTTCTTTCCACCTCTTTACCATGTTTCATTTGGGTAGGTGCTGTTTACTGCAGTGAAGCAATAGTGAATGGATTACTGGCATTATATCCATAAAGCTTGGAGCTGATCATGATACAGGTAATTTTCAGCTCTTGCAGAAACAAGTTAGTGGAGAGTATGATCTACGCTGTGTTCTGCTCCTTCTAGAATGTTTTTTAGGCAAATGCTGACAAAAAAAGAAGGTTGGAGTCAGAGAGAGAGAAAAGAAATGAGTTAGAAATGCTCTATTTTTGTCATGTTTCTTACACCCTTTGATCCTTCCCACAGCCCCCTGATCCATCACTACATCATCACTTACTGAAATCAGGGGGGTTTTTTATAGCCCACAGTGGGATTCTGGATTATTTCCAAAATGTCTTTGCTTACTGCTCAGTGTGTTGGCTTTTCTTGAATAATCTAACTCCCCCCAATTATGTATTTTAGACACTCTTTTTCTTTTAATGTGAAGAAAAAATGTTGACACCATTACTTAATTCCTTCAGGATTCTTGCTGAGCTACTACCATACATCCTGAGAGTTCCTGTGTGAGGTGTTTTAGGTGGAACATACTGGTGGAGAAGAAAAGTACCTGTACCATCTAAAAACCCCTCTGAACCAAATGATGAAGCAAGGGATACATTGGGAGACACGGGGGGATGTTGAAGTTATTTCAGTGGAGTCAGAAAGCAGACATAAGGCAACAATCTGGAAGAAAAGATCCTGTTCATCCACCTGTTTGATTTTTCAAAGCACTGAAAGCATAATTTGCTTCTGAGCATCTCCTTCCAGATTTCAGCACAGGGGTGCACCTCAGATAAAACTTTGAATCCAGCGCATGGGCTACATTTCCAGAAAGTTTAGTGCATTAAATGGTAAAATATGGGGAATACAGAAACACAATTATGCTCACACATGTATCCCCTGCCAAGCCCAGGTGGAAGCACTGAAGAGCTGAGTAAACTCCTGGTCTCCTTTTTCTCATAAAAACTTGTAGCTTCAGAATGATGTCATAGGTGAAAAAAGATGAGCCATATTCAATCAAATGTAGACAGCTGCCAGGTTGGGACCTATCAAATGAGCCACTGATCTTGATATCCTCCCCAGATCAGGGAGGGAACCGAAATCCTGTCTTGCTCATGATTCACCTAATTGTCCAGAAGATGAGTCACCTCCACAAGCTCTGCCTTTCTCTTGTGAAGAAGAAGGGACTGGTGCGTGACTACTGCAGACATAGATTCAGAATTAAGGGAAATGAATCCCTCTCGTCATCAGGAAACAGAAAATTGGTTTATTCTGATGGCTGTGAGTATACATCCTGCTGCTGTAAATCTCAACTTTCCAGCCCAGGCCATAGCAGAGTCATAGCAATCCCTTAAAATACTTTCCTGGTTTCCTCAAGTGAAGCACTTGGTGATGGTATTACAGGATGTGCTACAAACATTATAAGCAATTCTGCCATTCTGTTGCTGTTTTGAGGGTCTGACATCCACCATCCCATTGAGCAAAGCCCTGAACAGGATTCCTGCCCTGAGGGGCCTCTGTACCCCCATAAATTTTCATCTCCTTGTACACAATTGTAAAAATCTTTGTTATGAAATTGGGATGAAGCTTCTGGATAAGATTGTCCACCCCTTTTCCTCCTCAGGTCAAAAGCACTGGGTTTTAGACAATGATCCTTATGGATCTCATGACCCATAATATCTAGAAGGTCTGTCTTTGGCATATCATAAGTATGTCCTGGTTGGAGGAATGTGCTTTTAAAGATTTGCTTTCTGGCATCAAGACATGTGTTTTTATCCCCTCTACAGCATGAGTGAAAAGAGAAGCTCTTCTTTGCCCATTGCATCTTTCCAAAAGCTCCTAGGACTCAGGACTGTGAGAGTGGACACAATGGTTCATATCAACATTGCTAGGTTTAGATCTCAGACAAATAAAACAAAAACTAGCCATCACACTGTGAAATAGCAGGTAGCTGAAAGGGTTGAGATTCAGGACAAAAACATTTTAGCAGAGCCTATTGTGATAGAACAAGGGGTAGTGGTTTTAAACTAAAAGGTGGTTGGTTTAGATAGTAAGAAGAGGTTTTTTACAGTGAGGGTGGTGAGGCATTGTCACAGGTTGCCCAGAGAGGTGGTGTATGCCCCACCCCTGGAAACATTCAAGTCCAGGCTGGACAGGGCTCTGAGGCACTAGATGCAGTTGAATGTGTCCCCACTCACTGCAAGAGGAGTAGATTAGATGAGGTTGAACAGTCCCTTCCAGCCTAAACTATTCTGTAATTCTATGATTCTATGATAAGAAAGTCATTGGAGATGGTGAAAGAAAACGTTGGTGATACCCTCCTGCTCACTGAGCAATTTGTTCATTGACATGTGCAGGGAAGCACAGGACAATAAATTTTCATATTCTCTGCCTGCCCTCTGGTGGTGAATGGATGATGCTAAGTTGAATGCATACATATACATTTATATGTGCGTATATGTATAAATACATGTAGGCACAAATGCATTGACACATACAGCATAAAATACATCTGAATACATCTTACATCTGAATTGAACCTTGAATTAGAATGTTAGAGATGTGAGCAGTAGTTAGCTGTCTTCACTGGCTGTGGTTGGTCTTTCTAATGCTGAAGATTTTCCTGTGATTTTGTAAAAATTTAGTTCAGTTAAAATATTACAGAATGAAAATAATAGAGAGTTATAGAGAAATATTTGCTCCAGCTCAAGAGACCAGCAAGGTCTTTTCCTCTCTATAAATAAGCTCTGCAGAAACTGGGTGAGCTGTACATCATCAAGAGCAAAAGGTTTTTCCAGGACCAGTTCTTGTAGCAAAGAAACGACAGCAAAAAAGATAACTGCTGCAGCATGGATGTTCCTTTCCCTACACAATGACAATCTGGGATAGCAGGAAGACACAGAGAGACTGGTGAAAACTTGGAAGACATATACTCACAGAATCACGAAATATTCGGAGATGGAAAGAATCCATAAAGTCATTGAGTATGACTCAGGGATCAAATCCACAGCCTTGGCATTTTTAGCACCATGCACTAACCAGGTGAGCTATCTCAGTACTCCTTCACCCTTGGTGAGGTTTTTTTCGGTTTAGCAAGAATTCAACATCATATTTCCACTAATTTTCCCTTGTAGCTGCAAAAAGCAGAAGGATTTGCCATGCAGCCCTTCCCAACTCCTAGAAAACTCCAGCACCTGGGCACGAAATAGTGAGGATAAATGCATTCAGCACTGCAGCTTTCAGGACTCACACAAATATAAGAGGTGTTGGCTGAACACAGTGTTCCAGCATTGTCTCTTTGGATATTGCAGTGGGAAGGGCAGCAAAGGTGATATTCAAATTGATGGGCTTTGTCTATGTCCAGAGGGAAGGGAAACAGAAAAACTTCCCATCGACACCTTAATTCACCACTCAGTGCTTCCTTGTGAAACTATAGATTTCCCCTCAGGGAAGGGAAAGCAGCCTTCAGCCCTTGGAGCCATTGAGATCTGCAAGCCCTTCTATAGATTATTATCCTGATTACACGTTTGCCATGGGATTTGTTTTGAAGCTATGTGCAGGGATGGGCACACTGTGTCTCTGGGTCCTTGTAGCATTAGGCAACATGGGTATGCTGTCCATAGTCACGGGATCCCCAGGGATGTGGCCACAGACACTTCAGATCCTTTTCTGCTGGGCAGTTTTCCAGCCACTCTTCTCCCAGCCTTTAGCACTGCCTGGAGCTGCTGCAATCAAAATTCAGCACTTGGCCTAGTTGAACCTCAAACAATTGGCCTCAGCTCATTGATCCAGTCTGTCCAGAGCCCTTTTTCACACCCAACTTGGTGTCATCTGTGAATTTACAGAGGGTGCCCTCCATTCCCTGTTTGTCCAGAACATTGGTATAGATATTAAGCAGGACTGTCTGCAATACCAAGCCTTGGGAAACACCACCTGTGACCAACTGGATTGAACTCCATTCCCCACCACACTCTGGGCTCAGTCATCCAGCCAGTTTTCTACACAGAGACAAATACACCTGTACCAGCCATGAGCAGTTTCTCCAGGGGAATGCTCTGGGAAACAGTGCCAAACACTTTACTGAAATCTAGATAGACAATGCAAAGCTGGTTCTTCTCAATGCTTAGGCATCCCATTATTCCAGATATGGGGAATGATTTGGTGGAGATCTCACAGGATATGAAAACTATTGTCCCACCAGAGCTGGAGGACTCCCCATCTGGGTAGATTCTTCACTCAGTTCCTTTCCATCCGCCCACCTTCTGCTGGCTGGTTCCTCTCCACACATACCAGTGCTGGACAGTCTGTACCCATCCCAGTATGAAACACAAGGACAAAAGTACAGCGATAGAGAGGAGAAGGTTTACAGGCCAATCCCTCCATGGCTTGAGAAATGGAGCTCCCTGGATCACCCTGCAGACTGGACCGAAGTCTTGGACCTACCATGAGTATCAGGTTGTATTTGCCTTTTGTCCTGATTGTGTTGCAGTCCTGACAGGTGCAGTCAGGCAGAGAAACCTTGATGACATGAATAAATGAATAAACTTTGAATAAACTTTGAATCCACTTTGAATCCATGAATAAACATTGGCACCTTATTTGGATAACAACCCGCAGTTGTTGCCTCCAGTGCTTTCTATTTGCTGATGGTGTTTGGGGAGCTAAGAGTTACAGATTTGGCTGGGCAGGCAGTCACCTCCTCAGGGAGCCCACACAAGCAGGTTAAACAAAAGCTTTATTTCCACACAGTGTTCTCGGGACACAGTGCCAAGATATCACAGACAACTCAAAACAAGGAATGGAAAGGAATGCTGTGCTCCTGTCATGCTTTTTTATTGCAAACAGCCCTGTGTCACAAAATGTATTAAAGCAGTTAATTGCAGCACATCTGCCATCAGATATTATTGTGTGATGTTTGGATAGTGCATTTCTTCTGGTGAGAAAAGACCTTGAGGCCAGACATTTAGCCCTGCAGAGTCTTTTTGCTGCCTACTCTTCCTGCCCACGTTTTTCTGACTAGTGTGGAGAAAGGTCAGTTGGTTTCCTGCAGGATTTCAATATTTTGAAATGCTATTTCAGTTCCAGCTTTTGAGTGAGAAAAGAAAATAAAGGAGGAAATTGTATATAGAGATTGGAGCTGAGGCATCTGCCTTCAGGGTTGCTTTACAATCAGTGCCTGCAATAGCCCAGCAGACGGACAGCTGAGGTGTCTGGCAAACAAACTCTGAAAACCAGGCCATTTTCCACTTGAAAATTGCAGAATGTTTTCAATTCAACAAATTTTAACAACAATAGAAAATAAAAAAGCTCCAACATTTAATAAATGCCTTCTGGTCAAGACCAACTGGGATTACATGCATGGTTTTGCAGTTTTCATCTGGCATCAGACCTATGTGAGTATAACATATTTCAGCATTAGTCCTTGGCTCTGGATCAGATTTTCCTGAGCTTCTCTGTATACATTAATGAATATGTTTCAGACACGTAGATTTCTGAAAATGATTGTATTTACTTTCATCATCTGTTGTTTTTTTAACTGTGTCTGAAGTCTGTGCTATCAAGTCTGGCTCCTGGACAGCCCCAAGTTGAGAACAGTAAATGGAAAAAGGAGTGTTAATTCCGTTGAATAGAAGAATTGTAATATGTCAGTGAAAGCAGTCGATAAAAGAGAAACATCTGATAAAATTTTCTTCACTAAACAGGTCCTGTGCAGGAAAGAATGACACTTTGTACCAAGTAATGACAAAGTGAAGGGGAAATGTCATGGGTCAGGTCAGGTGTGGAGTCAGGAAGCAAAGCAAAGAATTGCATTGTCAGGATGCATCATGTGACAACTTTTGTGGGTGGTCCCCGCAGTCCCTCCACCAGGTCCTGTGCTGTTCAGCAGAATTTCGAGATGCTCAGGGAAGGAAGGAGAACCATGGGTTGCCGACATCTGCAAATATCATGAGGTCAGGTTTGGGAAGGATTGTGAGAAATTCTAGTGAATGAGGAAAAAGCTGGTGAATGAAATTTAATACCAACAGCTGTAAAGTAATGAGTATCAGAGGAAAAGCATTATGTGCTTTTTGCACTGCGCAGAACATGGATTCTGTTTCAATTGCTTCAGAGAGCTCTCTCCTGTGGTCATTGTAGGAAGGCTGGAGGAGTACCCTGGTGTGGAATACATACAGAAAACCTCCCCTGGCTTACCTGTCTCAGTAGTTGCTGGCCTAGGAGCACTTCGTGTTGCTGCTCACACTGCAGCTGCAGGGGGCTGGAGAAAAGGATTGCAATCATCCAGGCTCTGGAAATAATCCTTAGTGAAATGGCTCTCTGCATTTTGGGAGGTCTGTTTCAACTCCATGTGCTAACCCAAACTTCCTGTATATAAAATTCTCTGCATCCTACAGCTGACCTAGCAATCCTATAGCTCTTCATCAGGCTGGGTTTTACCTGTAAGAGTTTTCTCTAACACCACCATTTCACACAGCTTCATTTTGTGTTTGATGAGCTGCAGTTTCTCTGCCTTCTCCTGTGTATTCTTTTAATCTGATCACTCTCTACAACTACTTCAAACTACTTCTGGCTGGGGATCACCTTTTCTCCCAGATAAAAAGCAATAGGACAAGAAGAAATGGCCTCAAGTTTCACTAGGAAAGTTTCAGATAGGGTGTTAGGAAATATTGCTTCATTGAAAGGGTTGTCAAATATTGGAACAGGGCAGTGGTGGAGTCACCATCCCTAGAGGTGTTTGAAAGACATGAAGATGTGGCTCTTGGGGACATGGTTCAGTGGTGGACTTGGCAGAGTTGGGTTGGTGGGTGGATTTGATGACTTTAGAGGTCTTTTCCAACCTAAATGATTTTATGATATAATTCCATTATATGATTCAAGCCATTATTTTTAACACAGATGAGGCTGGTGATGAGTGCCACGCTAGGGCTTTGAGGGGAAGGCTGAAGGGGAATGAAAGGATTTGTGGCTAATTAATTACAGCAGCAAGTAATCTTAGCCCACCTTCACCAGTGGTGCATCTGTCTGATGACCACTGTGTGTGAGTGGGCAGGTAAAGGCAGGTAAGAGTCTGCCTGTGCACAGGACCTTGCCAGACCATGTCCATTGCGTGGATTTAAAGGAGCCAGTCGATGTGATCAGATTCATTGCTGATGGGAGGATGGAATCACAGAATCATAGAATTATCCCGGGATTACTTACCCTCAGCTCTACTCTTGCATTTCCATGGCTCTATTCCAAACCCAGAGGAGCTTCTTCACATTTTTTAATGAGAAATGTGCTGTGGGGAGTGGTATTGACCTCTCCTCACATTAGCATGCCCCGTCATGGGAAATTTTCCCAGACTTGGGCCATTGCAGCTGTTTGGGCACTCATGCATGCTGTGGCTGCTCCATATCTTCCTTGGATTCTTTTGCATCTCACACCTTCTCTGCCTGACTGTCCTGCCACTGGCTTGTGTATCTTGAGACCTGCTTTTAAGTTACTGTATAATCCAGTGAATATGTGGAAGGGGGTCTCCATAGGTGCCTTATCTTCACAGGGAGATGAAAAGTAAGCTAAGTCAGCTGAAGGTAAATATACAAACTAGAATGAGATTTTCAGGTGGAGGGATAGGTCTTCAAGGATCTTTATTGTCATATGCTATAAATTCACTGCTAAAAATACTGTATGAAATACAAACTGTATTCAGATATTGTTAATTATATGTAAATACATTTTCTACAGCTCTCAGTGGGTTTGCATGATTACATTAAAATTCACTCTATAACAGTAGTGGTGAAACTTCTGGCAATCATGTGGTAGGTTCTCACTGATAATGGTTACTACAATGTGTGCTTCCCTACCCAAGAATCTACCAAGTGCCTTGTCCACAATCACCCAAGAAGTCTGATGTGGAGATACAAAAATTTCTATTTGCTGCTTCCAGCCCATATTTTCCTCATTACAACATTCTAAACACTAGTTTTAGGAGCAAAGTAAAAAAAAAAAAAAATTGAAAAAAAACCCGCATGGTACAGTAGTCATAGTTTGTATGAGAAGAAA
Organism: Rhabdornis inornatus; assembly: GCA_013397075.1. Classification (NCBI taxonomy): domain Eukaryota; kingdom Metazoa; phylum Chordata; class Aves; order Passeriformes; family Rhabdornithidae; genus Rhabdornis; species Rhabdornis inornatus. Next base: position 155,171 of record VWZS01008936.1, read on the forward strand.
TCTCATGAGTGAACCTAAATCTATCTAAACAAAATAATACCAGGAAAATATAAATATGTTTTATATACTCCTAACAGCAGAGATAATCACACTCAGGGATGAGTCCTTGGCCTCTTCCTGTTGAAACTAAGAGGAAAAATTACCACTGGCTTCAAAGAGAATAAAGAATTCTCTTGGGATTACTAAAATCATCAGCGACTAGAACTTTGTTTCTCTGCTACCCTTTCCCACAGATTTACTATCTTAATTTTTAAAAGGAATTTAAAGAATGTTTTTTATTTTAGAAGACTACAGGCTGAAGAAAGAATTCAAAACTGTGTGCAGAAATGTGGGTTGAAATCTTGTTTCAATCATTTTCATGGAAAATTCAGGTTGATATAACCCACTCTGCTATGTAACAGGGTAGCAATGATAGCTTTTTTTAATATGGGAAAATAATGGAAAAGGCATGAATTATGCAGAAGTTGTTTGATTTTAAACCCATGTTTGCACAGACCAATCCAGATAAAATTCCTGTCTGGAAATGTACTTTGAGGTGTATTGTGTCAGAATTACCTGCCCCATGTCTCTTCCATAGGATTTTTTTTCTGAATGAATTTTCAAACAGAAGGTGAGCACAGGGCAGAAAGCGAAGGCTTTCCTAATCCCTGTTTGACAGGGTGAGTGTTGTATGAGCCTTTTGACAGATGTCTGTCAAGGGCCAACTTCTCCCACATGGAATATTAACTCACCACTAAAAAAGCAAAAGCTTCTTTTACAAAACCAGGTGCTGCAGAGTAAAAGCTCATCATTAAAGAGCATTAATGAATTTCCCTTCTGTTTTGTCTTTTTAGATGTTTATACTTCAAACAGATCTTACTCTGACAGTGAATGTTTTATACTTGATACATTGAATTAGTTGTGAAAATACTGTGTTCCTTAACTTTGTGAAGTCAGACTCACCTTTTTTCATAAAGATATTTCCAATATCCAATGGAAGTTTGCCAAGAGTCTGTTGATTCTTATTTATTATCTGAATGGTAAATATCTGTTTTGGTTGGTCTAATGAGAAGAGTTCAAACTGGGCTTGAGAAAGGTCTCAGTGTTCTCAGTTAACACCTTCTGGTGGAAATACTGATTAAATTACCATACCCACTCTTCTCTTCAGCTTTGCAGAAGAGAGAAGAACCACTCCCAGAGGGTTGTTAGGAGCCAGAGGTTGAACAGGAGTAAAAACCTTGGAAGAAGAAGGGCCCAACACCAAAATTATTTGACTTTGAGGAAGTGTGCTCTGGAGGAAGTGCCTACAGGCCAAATGTTGACCCTTTACAGAAAACCTTCTACCCACAGGGACAAGTGGCCAGAGACTTCTTAAGGTACTTATAGACAAGTGCCTTAGAGACTACTTGGAAATTGGAAGGGAAAAAGAGTGATGGGTTTTAGGCATTGCACTGCTTTAATGATGTTCTCTTCATTCCCTCAGCCCCACTTTCACAGGAAAAATGTTCATATTTTATTAGTACTACTCAGCTAATGGAATAGCATCTCAGTTTTGCAATATCTTGGCATTCCATTTTCATCCTGCTTTGGGATGAAAAGCGTAACATGTTTTATATATCCTGTCTGTGTGTGTGTATAAAGCAAAAAAAAGTTATTGCAATTTAGATCTGGACTTGCAAATATGACATATTTTGACATTTTGAGCAGAATCTCGTTTTGGCATTTGAAACAAATATTGATTCATACCAAACTGTTTCAATTCAAAACTGTTATTTCATTTTGAAAATAGCATTAAATTGGCATTTGCAGCTGAAATGTCAATTTGAAAGAAAATATTTCAGCTTAAGTTGACATACAGGAACAGAACATTTTGATTCAAGATTTCTGTGGGGGAGTAAAAATATTCTTTGTTGTTGTCCAAAATGTTTTCTTCTCAATTGCACTCATTTTCATGAAACCAGACCTTCCCACAATAACAACAGGAAAGCAACTACTTAATGTAAAACTGCTCCCCAGCGCATCCCTCCCAAAAACACACACACGTACAGTTCTGAGCTGGTGCCCAGTTTCACAAGAGATGATGGTCAGGATGCATCTGCCTGCTCAGGTTCACCCTCACCAAGGGCTAAGAGGCTTCTAATGGGGAGAGTGAGCTCTGTTGGATTGGCTTCAAGGCATCCCTCCCGATCTTACTAGTTCTTTGCTGTGTTCTTCTCAGATTTCATCCTCTCCAAAACTAATTCCAGCCTCCTTCATGCTTCCCAGCTCTCTAAAGTTTGCTTTTCTTAGTGTCCTCTTTGTGTCCTTCAGGACAGATTTTAATTTCCTGGTCAATATGTCTGGCCAGTTGTGGCTGCAAAACAGAGAAGGAAAGAGGAGTTAGCAACTCTGCTCACCAAGGCATGACTTTTCATTCAGCATCATTTTGTGTCAGCCAAAGCAGAAATGTTAAATGATGGAGTTGAACTGGACCTTTTGTTGTAATACTTCATGAGTTCATCAAGCCCGGGTTCTGGGCCCCCATCTGTTGGTGGGTGCAAATTCATTATAACATAATAGGGTTCTCAGAGACAAAATAAACATCAAGGACTTGTAAGAGGCCAGAAGCTCAGCAAATGGCAGGGCTTTATGAAGGTCTCAAATCTACAACTGCCCTGTCATGGATAAAGCATCATATGGAATAAGATTTACTGTGTATAATAGAAGAAAATACCATTCCAACTGTTGTAAATAAAAAAGAGCTAAATGCTGATCCCTACTAATAACACCATTGCTATTATATAGAGATTAGAAAGAAATAGTTAATAAATAGTTGTATATATGTACATAAATGTATGGTTTAAACATTGCACACCATCATTGTGTGCAATGAATGTGCAATTACTTCAGAATAGAAATATATGTTAAAAACTGACTACATGAAGCAGGTATCCTGCAGAAATAATACAAAGGGTAATGGTTTCAAACTAAAACCAGTTATATTTAGACTAAATATAAGTAAGAAATTTTTTATGACGAGGATGCTCACTGCAAGGGGGATTAGACTAAATGACCTTGAAGGGTCCCTTCCAACCCAAGTTATCCTATGAGTATATGAATTTATCTGCTGGTCAGCTGCACCTTGCTAGCCAATGTCAGCAAGCTGTAATTGTTTGGGTATTTACTGTATTTCCTGAATGAGAAAAAAAGAATGTCAAGGGATCTTCTGTCACTAAGCTGAGTTCATAGGATGAGGGGTCAGAATGCAAGGAGAGTCAAGAGACAAATCTTTGAAGAACAAAAAAAAACAAAAAAGAAGAAATAACTTGAGGAACTGAACCTCAGTGTACTTTTGGGTAGTCCCAGGCTGTTACACTGGCGGTTGCTTTTGTCCGTGCAGGATATACCACCTGTATGCTTACACATCTAAAAGTCAGCAGAGAGCAGTACAGATTGTAATAAGATTCACATACAATGGGTCCCTCCAAAAATACAGCCACTACATTGGGGTGAAATCTCAACCCTGAGAACTCCACAATGAATTCTGACTGACTTGCATGGGCTCTAAGTCTTATCTACAAACTGAGACCTATCTGTGCATCCTAGGGGGTCACTGATCTCACTGTGACACAGTTCTCTGCTGTTATTTTGAAGTGAAAGAAAGAAATCTCTTTCTCCTTTTCAGAAGTATTGTAAGGTGCTATGGATGGGATTCATCTGCTCGAGGATATTGTCCAGCAGCATTTGATGCCATGGTTTATTCTACATAGTCTTCAGCTCTTATTTCATCTACCAGCCTTACACAGTGTCTGTGACAGCCATGGTGCTCTGGGCCGAATCCCACTTGCATGAGGGGGTTAGAGGCCCATGTTAAGGTCACAGATCACAAGACATAAGATAAGGGTCACCAATGATGTAGCCCAGACATTTATCTTCAGGTAACTGGAGGTGCACTCTGGTGTTCCTCACGCTTTGCTGAGTGTTTTTATCAAGATCCAGTCAGAACCATCATTTCTCTTTGAAATCAAGAATACATCAAGGACAGCAGAGTCCACAGCCACTCTTTCAAGGTTAAAGAATTGACTCCTGACCAGGAGAAGCAGAGTCTTGACCATCCTCGAGACTCCATGCCAGATGAATACTCCAAAATACATAATTACTCCAAGATGGGGATCCCTATTGTACTGCAGCTAGAACCCTGTGGGTTCCCAGCTAGAACCTAAATGTGTTAGGATTTTAGGGTCCCAGACTAATAGGACCATAAATTGGATGAATGGACTATGGATCACTGCATCTGAGATCCTTGTATAATGTTCCTTTATTACCATCAAGGAAAAACAATGTTATTGGCAGCATAGTCCCTTTCATCAGAAGCATCTAAGACAGATTACCTGGAAACATCACTAAACCACCAAGCAGGCACGTGGGAATAAGTGGATGTTGAGGACTTAATTGCCTCCATTGAAAGCTTCCTGCACACAAGAAGGATTGAATTAGGACCATTGAAAAGATCCAGGTATGAAAGACTTATTGATCTTCCCACTATTTTCAATAGATTAGGCCAAGCTGACTAATGAGGACCTTCTGTTCTCCATAATATACTGCTGGTCAGCCTGCTTCAGTGTGGAAGTCTGTGTCTGTGGGTAATATACGTGCTAAATACTTATATATCAGTACATGTGCAGGTTTTGTCAAGCAGGGCTAACCCAAGTGTGAGATCCTCTTTGTCTCTGGCCTTGGAAGATTAGCTGGTACTCTTGGGTATAAATCAGCAGGGTGGTCTTCTGTGCCTTGGAGCTTGTATTTAGCAGTGGGTGTTCACATATGGCAGTGCTTATGCAGGTCTCTTCAGATTGTGTCCCATATTAAAATAATTTTTTAAATGAGGATTTTCTGCCCTTAGGTCCTTGATAGGGAGAACTTCAGACAAAAATTTAAATATTGGTTAAGAGAGATAAACCAGCCTGGTAACATACCCTGAATCTTTAAAAGATGTTTTTGGGAAAAAGGAATACAGCCAACAGTTAGCTGCTGGGTTTTATCTGTGTGAGAAAATTGCATGGAGCTTTAGTCTTCATGGCAATCTATCAGCCTGATACGTTGTGTCTTTATAACCAGCCTATATCTAGGCACTCTGAGCTTTTATCCACCCCTCCTTTTTTAGGGGAAATGAAATACACATTACTCCAGAGGAGCTGAGCTGAAGCACCACCACTGTCTTTAGAGATATCATTAAAAATCCTGCACATACATCATTTTCAGAGGACACACATCTGTGCAAGTGTGGCTCTGCATGCTTCTGTGCCAGCCTTGCTCTGATAACACCTACTTGATCAGGTCATGCTGTCATATTCCATGTGACTTCCAAATTCCACCCAAACCATAAATCCACTATCTCTTGTACCCGTCAGTACCATAATGATGAATATCAAAGGTGCATCCTGTTTCTCATGAGGTATAGAATTACACTTGGCAGGAGATGTACATTGCGCAAAAGCAACAGTAGGCAATTTGGATTTTTCCAGGCTTGAACTCCAGTTTTATCTCTGTGTTTACCATGTACTGGGCTCTTCCTGGCACCATGAACACCAGCATAGAGTAGATCGATAGTACACTGCAGATAAACATAGTAATACTCAATGTCTTTCGGGAATTAATAGGATACTAGGTTACAAATTGACTAGGAAATCACCCAACAAGGCTACAGCTTTGCTGCTGTTCCAAGCACCTCTTGAATGAGACATGTTAGAATAATAACATATTTTAAAAAAAATAGGAAAGAAAAGAAAAAAAGAATTTAAAAAAGCAGAAAAATGCAAGGAAAGGGGAGAAAACGACACTAAAACCAGTAAAATACAGACAAATAACACACAAGCAGACACTAAACAGCAGTGCTACATGGGGACTGTCCTACAGCTACTACCTCAGATCTAGGCCCTTTTGCCAAGGAGTTTTTCAGCTTTCCTCCTTTTGAACTCTGCAATTTCTTCCGGGAGTAACCCATGAGCACTATACCTGCAGTGAACAGGTAGGCCATTAGAGAAAGAACCAGTTCAGTTTCATCTGCAATAAAGAACAGACTGTAATGGAGACTGAGGGAAAGGTAAGTGTCTTCTGGTGAGAGAAAGGAAAACAAATATGGATCTTGGGTCTGGCTTTGTTAATTCTTCTCTTGTACCACTCAACTTACTGCAAAGGATGAGGTCAGCTAATTAAATTTTAAGTGTCCAGAGAGCTCTTGGCACTCCTAGACACTTCTGCCAGGACAAGAGTAATGTCATTGTTGATTGAAGAGTACAAACTATATCTCTATCAAGGCTGTTTCCAGAACCTATTAAATAAGATGAATCCTGGGAGAATGGTTCCATTATTCCACTGATCCTCTCCCATATTCATTAAAGGGAGGAATAGAACAAAACAGCAGTGAAGACCTTGCATTTGGATAGTTCAGTTCCTGCTTCAATGCCTTTTGATCTTCCAGGGATGTTGCTTTCAGAAGCTCTCAGCTCACTAAGCTGTGGGCACATTTCCTGGTGGAAATCCTATTTAAAGTCCCTAGAAGAAGCCAGTTGTCTCTGAGTGCTGAACACAAATTTAAACAGCCTTTCCTGAGGAAGATTAGAATCAAGTTTCAGGTCTTCGGCCAGTTCTGCTCTACAAATGGAAATGCCTAGACAAGTTGCCCTCCCATGTCTTATCTAAATCCTGAGCTCTGGGGACATGTTTCTTCTTTTCAGAAACATTGATCCCTGTTTATAAACTTCCTCATGAATGATGGTGCCTTTAGGGCTGGGACCCAAGGACAGGGAAGCCAGGATGGGATGAATCCTGATGTGTTCAATGAGGAATGACTTCTTCTGGGAATCTACAACTCAGGTGAGATTTAGCTCCCTGGTATTTTTTTATCTGCAATTGAGATGTCTCCATCTAAGTGTTTTGGTTTAAGTTCGATTTCCCGGCCAACGCACTAAATAATGTTATGGTTTTGATTTGTCAATTAAGATATACTCATTTTCTGTTGTGAGACAGAACCAGGAGTAGAAGCAAGGCAGGCCTAAAACTTAGGAGGGTATAACAAGAAATTTATTAACTACACAAGGGGGAAAAAAAATTCAGAATAAGATTGTCAGACCATTCTTTCCTTTCCTTTTTCAACCTTCATAATAACAGAACAAACATACAAAAAAACTGCTTCAATTAATTCCCAACTCAAACAGTCCTTTCTTCCGCTCACTTTGGAGTGAGAAGCTTCCTCTTGTTAGGCTATAGGGATTTTTTCCACAAGAAAGTAGAAAACAGTCTTCTCGTGGTTTCACTTTCACGATTCTGCATCCGCCCGGTATCTGCAGTCGTGGCACTCCTCCCAGCTCTACAGCCTTCCCAAAGCTGTACTTGTGGGTCAATGGTCAAAATACATGGGGTATTACTTTTAAGAATGAAATGTTCCAAAGCAAAGGTTCTCTTCGTCTCTTTTTCTCTGTTCATGCTTCATTCTCTGAAAACCGAGACTCCCCTTCTTTCCTCGGGACAACGGATTCTCAACACAGGTGCTTTTGGTCAAATGTCTATCAAATGGAACATTTCCAACCCCCCCATGTCTTCTCCATGGTTTATAGGAATATTCAGTACATCAGTTCATCCCTACAATCTTACAAAAGGATTTTCAGCCATTTTCACAGCATCTCCTCATTCTCCTTCCATCTAAAAAACTTAAGACTTAGCTTTTGCTTCACTGACTTCAGAGTATCTCCTTTTTCCTTTTCACTCCAGGGAGGATTGAAAAAGTCCGCAAGTCTCATCTGAACATTAAAAGAGTTAAGATTTTTGCACAGAGAAAAAAAAAAAAAACCAAGGCCACAGTGCTGGAGCTTTGCCAGGATCTCAGAAACCAGCCACGCTGAGGAAGGGGGGGGAAGCGGCTGGGATTTTTATATTAGTTTGAGTCTCTCTGGTCACTGTCCATGGCCACCCCCCTTCTCTCTCTCTGCCAGGACATGCCAGCTCCCCAGACAGGGGGCCCGGCCCGGCCCCTGCCAGGCCCACAGGCCTGCAGTGGAGCCAGGCCAGGGCCCTGTTACCTGCACTGCTGCCGGAAAAGCCAAGAGGGCTCAGTTCCGGATTACCTCCTTCAAAATGTGTGTTCACGGGGCGAACTAACTTTCTTCACTTGGTTCTTCACGCTGTCAATAATCAAACCAGCTTCCAATTGGTCACTATCCACTCCCAGGGGAGTACTCACAGAGAAAACTCCTCTTTGAGTTTTTCCTCTCCAGGTCAAACTATGACACTAAGCCAGATATCTTGGGTTCTATTCTGAGCAAGTGGAGGGAAGCTGGTGCTGCTGGACCACAGCAAGAGTTTATCCCAAAGCAAAAGATCAACACCAAGAAATGTCTGTTTCTCTGCACTGACTCTTGAAAGACACGCAAGGTGACCAGATCAGATGGAGGTAAATAACTTTTAATAAGATTACATCCTACCTGGATTGGATAGAGAAAAGGAATCTCAGTGTCCAGACCCTTTATGGAAGAAGTAATAAAATTCAACCACACATGGGTGAATGTCAGGGGTTTGGTTTTTGAGCCCACCTCACCTACAGGGGAGTGGAGGGGGTTGCTGCCTGTGCCTGCACCACAGTGCAGCAGGTTGTGACCCACAGAAGGTGAAGGCCTCGCCAGGGTATTTGGTGATCAAGCATGGTATCAGACTGCCTGAGGTCTACCTCCAGACACAGCTCACACAAGTATCAAATAACTGTTTGGCAGTGACTTGACTTTCTTCCACTGCTCAACAGCAAAAAGAGAGATCCAGTGTAAACAGAACTTGCACATCTCCTGAACTCACAAATGTCTGAGCAACTGGAGAGGTCTGGTTCTGTATTATCCATCCCAGGCAAAACCCCTCTTTTTGGAGACAGCTGTTATTTTTCCAAGGTCCTCTCTTCCCATCACCTTGTTTGCAAAACCAGCAGGAGAAAATCTGTGAAGTTCTGACTTTGCTTCCTTTCTGAACACTGCATTTAGGGTTTCTTGCTATTAGCACAAATTCTGTAATATTCCAGTCAATTCTCCCAGAAACTTCAGCTTGCTCAGGAAGAGCTTGTTTAAATATAAAAGCTGGTGCAATCACATCATAAGTCAAACAGTCTTGTTGAAAGGGAGATGAGTCACCAACTTTCATTCCCTTTCTCTTCCTCCATCAGATTTCAGAGAAAAAATCTTCTTTCTCACTGTCATTATGCCACAGCCATGATCAGAATACTTCTTCATTTTGCTGTGGTGTTAGGCAGTCAGAAATAATTTGAAAATAAGGGATTGAGTGTGAAGCAAAACACATCTGTCCTGACATTGCATGATGAAGCCTATGAGACAGAGGATGCTTTGATTTCCCTGAAAAGCTCTTGTTAAATGTTATATAAAATTTATTTAGGAAATATTTTTATGCTGTTGTATAATTCCAGCTATGGGAGGACAACAAGAATTTTTCACTGCTGTTTGGTCCTCAAGCTCTTTTATTTTTAATTGAAAAGTGCATTTGATGGACTTCAAAGAGGAGCCCAAGTGGAAATGCTTTCACTTTTCTCCTCAGAGACACATCAGCAGCAACAACAGCACTAGTGACTCTCTACAGATCCATTCTACCAGGGTGCTCCAACACAGACAAAGCAATGACAACCTTGTACTGGGTAGAAGAACAAAACATTTTGTCCTAATGAGTTTTTTTTTTCCCGGCTCATAAAAAGGTGTTCTCACTTAGGATTGGGAGATGGATTCTTTGAGCATCCCTTCACTGTTTTGCACCTATTTATCGTGGAGCAGGGATCTCAGTGCTTCCTCCAGAGCTGGTCCTCATGCATTTGAGGATGAGAGGGCCCCAAAACTCTCACCTGTTCCTGGCTGCATCTTTGGTCTCCAGTGATGTTGTACATCAGGTTGCACTTATCACTGTGGGTGGTAGTGGACTAGAAGACCCATCAACCCTTCTGGGCTTAAGACTTACTGCATGAATTCATACAAGGTAAGGGATCTGAGTTTATGTCAAAAATCTAAAACTCTCATATGCTCTTTACTTAGGTATAGGGTTAATGGTTAAAAGTCTTTGAGAGGATCTACAATATGTATCTTTGATGAATTGTATTAATTTATTTCCTCCAGTTAACTTTCTGTAAACAATTTAAAGGGAAAGTTTCTGAATAAAACTACCTGCTGGGATAGAGGACTTCTGATGCTTTCAAAGACTGTATTCAGTACCAGAGAAAAGAATTTCTGAATCAGGATGGTAAAAGTTGGAAATTCAGAAGACCAAGAATGTCACTCATCTCCTTGAAGTGGCAAATGAAAAACATCCTTGCTCTAGGTTTTGTTCTGGTTTGGGGTTTTTTTAGTTGGTTGGTCGGTTGGTTGGTTAGTTTGATTTGGTTGGTTGGTTGGTTGTATTTTTTTTTTTCTCTTTCTGAATTTCATTAGCCATTGAATTTTTCCTAGTGTTAGATATTTTTTCTGCGCTTTGCAAAATGAACCTGAGATTTAGTCCAGGTCAGGCTTGTGTCTGGTAGTTTTGTATGACATCATACCTTTTCTGCTTTTTTTGGACAAGATGAGTGCTCCACTGGAGTTGAAAAGATGCTGCGTGTCTCAAAGTATCACAAGATGCCAACTTCAAATATCCCCTGTTCATATACTCACAACTTTGTGCTTTTTCCTTGTCTGATAATTCAGTCCCCCAGATAGTCACCTGGTGTACCCTCAAAGAAATTTCACAGCCTTCCTTTAAACCTATCTGACTGGAATCTCAAAAGAATGTCTATCCTACAGGTAGTCTGCTGCTTGACTGCTTGACATGCTTGGTTTTGTCTTCATTTTGTCTCTTAATTTTGTTACACATTCTCTATGTCCAATCTGCCACTATTTCCTGTGGCAGTACCAGGTGTATGTGTAGAAATCTGCCTTGAAGCAAGAGAAGGTCTAGAGCAGCTCTAGAACTGTCCTGCACTGTTCTATGTCATGCAAAGTTAACCCAAAGCTGCCATGAAAACCAGGTAAAACTGAGATTTGACAAGACCAAGAAAGAAGGACTTTTCCTTTGAATAGGAACTTCAAAAACTTCCATCCGTATGATCTGACCCTTAAATTCATTGTCCACAGGTTTGCAATTCCATAGCACAGACATAAGACCAAGCACGATGTACTAACCTTCACTTAGCAGGAAACACCTCTCAGCACGGCCACCACAACTGCCCACCTGTAGATGTTTAGGCTACTCAAGTCACAATATAAAGCATGACATAAAAACAAGTGCCCATAGACCTCATGGTAAGGAAATACCCAAGAGAAGATAAGTTGCCTCAGAACAGAGTGAAAAAAATGAGTAGAAAAGGAATTCATCAGTATTTCCTTCTTCAGCTCAAAAGCCTACAAATGAGGAAATTCCTGTGGAATTATACGAGGCAGCGACTTGAAACTACCATATTGGCCAACTAGAGAGAAACAACTTTCAGCCTCTTGATTTTGTGCCAGAACATGAATCATCGAGATAAGGCTGGAGAACAGGACATAATGAACTGCCTCATGCATAGGCTATGCTATCTGGTAGCAGCACAACCTACACATGAGGCAGTTCTTCAAATATTTGCTTTGCTTCAACATCCAGTGATTTCTTTCTGTATCTTGACATTTGATTTCTATGGGGTATAAGTTTCATTTTGCCCCCTCGCTAGGACAAATACGGTTTTGTGTAACTTTATTTTTTCCCTCTGATTATTGTCAAAATCACTCAACCACTGCATGACCTATGGGGACAGAGATACTGTGAAAGAACAATGAAGATCTGGGCCTTGGGATATGAGGAGATCACCTCTGTCTCTGCAATGTTATGGGTGGACCCTTCAGAGGTTACACATGGGTGCTCAAGATCCTCTGATCCTGAGTATGTGGGAAAACAGGGAGATTTTTTAATTTACTAAGAGGGAATGAGACCACATGTAGAACAACATTGATCTGAAGTCAGAGCTACATTAAAACAGACCTTGCCTGCTGTCAGGCATCAATCTCTGAGGTAGCTACTTTAGGACCTCAACAAAACAGGCATCTTGCAAGGGCCAGTTGAATCAGACCCTTTAGCAAGCATTTCTCTTTATTGTCTATAAAGGGAGTCAAGGCTGACTGCTTTTAATGTGGGTGACCACACCATTCTTGTCAAACAAATCTGACTCCTGGTTTTTATGTCCTGACCACAACATTCTTTCCAGGCATAGAGCAGGTGACAGCTGAACAGGGAGTACTCTGTTTGCAGAGTGAGGCATTGCAAAGTTAGAAAATGTCTTAATGAATTTTGAGTGCTCAATCTTTGCTAACCACCATCTGTATGGAGGCAACATCATTAAATCTTCAATTACATAACAGTGCCATAAATCTGTAACACAAACCTTTCTTATTCTTCTGTTAGAATGAAAGCGAATGAAAAGGAAGTGTTTATACATTGAAAGAGGTTGATGTTTTGAGCAAGAATTTGATGGAAGGGGAGAAAAATCTTGAGTGTCTCCCATACACTGATGATACCAGAGACCTGAAAGTGTCCCCACCCATGTGTGTCTTATAAGTGCACAGAGCAGGAAGGAGATTCAGGGAGGAACTCCCTGATGTTCAGTCTCCAAGGAAGTATAGGGGAGAAGCAGCAAGTCTCCATGTCACTTCTTGGGAAATGTGGATAAAGAGAGATGCTGAAGGAACCGCATTGCTTCTGAGTCCCAGTACTATGCCTGAACATGTAAGTCACCTAATGAGCAAGATATAGACTTTGCAAGCAGATAACATGGACAGACAGATATTCAGCCTGTGAGCTCCAAAAGAGACCTTTTAATGAATGTCTCAGACAGTGATGAAGTCACACTTACCCTGGCCTTATTTCAGGAGGTTTAGGTAAGGGCTTTTGGAAGCCTTTTTTTCCAACCAGCCAATATGTTTCTTCTACTCCTTTACCCTAAAATAAAACCAAAAATGCAAATAAAAAGCAGCTTTCTGACTGCTCTCTGCTTGATATGTAATTTTCCTCACTAGGTTTCTCTGGCTTCATGCATATCTAGAGACAGACCATGCCTGGAAGTCTTGGGCTGTCTTTCAGTATAGCTCAGGGATTATTTCAGTTTCATTTTCCTGAAAGAGGATATTCATTATCCTTGTCCCAACTGTCATTTACAAATTACCCTCCTTGATCTGGGTCATTGAAACTACACAGCTGAACAGAAATTGGAAACTACAGGATCACTAATCATCTTATTTGGCAGAAGGAGCATTATTAATTGAGAGATTTTACAACTCATTCTGAACTGAGTATTGGAATAATAACTTCCTCTCCCACCACTGATGATTTAGCTTTTAAGCTGTGATGCATCTGATGAACTGTAGGCACCTATATGAGAGTCAATCACCCTTGACTGAAGAAGGAGAGGAAAACTGACATTCATCTTCACATAAACTAGACCCTGAAAGTACTTCAGGTTATTAATTTCCCAAAGGGCCAATTTATCCCCACTAACTATGTAAAGGCTTCTTTCCACTGACTAAGCCTGGAATATTTACCCCAGATCTCCACTTGCAGACATATGAACTTGGATGATTCCACTTGTCATACAAGACTGTTGAGGGACCTGAGGCCATATTCAGACATTTTATTCTAGGTATTTAAGGCAAACAAAGCTCCTACTTCTGTCTATTGACTACGTAAGGATAGAAATGATGTTTCAATTATTTAGGACTGTCTCATTTGGACATTGAAAAGTAGCAGCTTCTGTCAAGCATGGACTAAATAGACTACTATATAAATACTTATATCCAGCACATATAGCTGATTGCTTGACCCCACAGTCCTTCAATAACCACCTAATGTATTGAATCTAATGAAAGGGACAATTTTGGAAGGATTCAGCTGAAGATTGGTGTATGAAGGCCAAAAAAGATCTTAATATAAAAATTCCTCAAGCAAGATGTCTCCCCTGTGAAGTGCTTCACACAGCCCTTGCCTTCTTACCCTCAGTTCTGTTTTTCCCCTGGGTATGATTTCATAGCCTTCATTCAGACTCCGAAGTGTATCCACTGTACTTTGGCTGACATGAATTCTGTAAGCTGGGAACAGAAAGCAAAGAAGCTGGATCATTGTACTGCACACATGCTGCGAATTCCCCACTGCTTCATCCTGACAAGGAGAAGTGCTCCAAAGCAGGAGTGCTCCAATTCAGGTGTGTGGCTGGTGTAGCTGTGTGGTGCTCCTCCACGTGGAGGTTAATGCTGATGGATTCTTCCAGGCGGGGCTGTAAAGAGCACAGGGGGAGTGGAGATCTACTCTGGGGGCTTCCTGGAGAAGGATACCAAATACACTCAATGTAGGAGTCCATCTCTTCATAAAGATGGTAAGTGGTCTTCCAGTAATATTGTCAGCTAGAGTGCTGTTTTATCTGTTGCCACAGTATAACCAGGGAATGAGAAAGAAATGAAAAATAGCTAACTGTCCTGCCCCAGACACCCAACATAATTTGAGAGCTGGGATGAAGAGCAGAGAAATGGAGTTTGCAAGAGAATATAAAGAAAATGTGGCTGTGCATGTAGATACGTCTGGATTTTTAGCAATTTATTCCACCCAGAGCTGCCATTTAGTCTATGAACAAAAAGGGCAAAGGTAGAGAACTTTATTGAATTCCCGTCTTCCCCAGATTGTTTTACGGCCACTGCTGGAACTCACTGAAATTTGTTATTGTTCTGCTTGTGTGAACAAGCCAGGAAATATTTCTAAAACATTTCTCCCCAAAATAGTTTCCGGGTTTTTTGTTGGTTTTTGTTGTTGTTGTTGTTTGTTTTGTTTTGTTTTTTTGTTGAGCTTTTATTTCAGTTTTGTCAATCACAGTGCCTTCCCCTTTGAAGGATGGGGTATGAGCTGATTAACTTTTTTTCATAATAATAAGAAAGAAAAACATCAGTTTGAATATGTAGAGGAAGATCACACAGCTATGAGCTACATTTCCTGAGAGACTAACCTACAATTTTCCTATTTATCTATATGGATTTCTATTAATGTGTAACAATGTTCTTGTACCCGCAGTGCTCCTGCTGTCTCCAGTCTCAGTGGGACTTTCTGTGACCATGGGTATGATGGAAGCAGTGCCCACATGGGCTTCAACCCTTGCTTTGTACTGGTCATGAAAGGTAAATGCATCATTTTACTGTGCAAGAACAGCTCTGAATTAAGGGCTCTTAGCACTGACTGAAAGCAAGATCCAAACCATATTAGAGGAAAGTAGAGCAAGATTCATGTTGATTTTGGTGGATGGGATTCAAGTCAGAGGGCTGCAGCTGGAAGGCAGGGTCCTAAAGAATGGCCTACAATGGCAAAATTGGTGCCCTCTCCTTCAGGCTGCTTTGAGTTCTGGCATTTGACTTTGCCCTTTGTTTGACGGTCACAAATACTCACGCAGGCCCGTGGACTCCATTCTTGACGCCGTGTTCACCGTGTCTCCAAAGAGGCAGTACCGTGGCATGGTCAGCCCCACCACACCGGCCACGCAAGGCCCTGAAAGACACAACATCCACGGTACCCTGATTCACTGACAAACAAATCTCATCTTCTCCTCTGACACTCAAACAAACCTATTGGGAATACAGAAGGTTTTCTCAACATCTCATTGGTCTTGGTGCTTGCTGCAAGCAGCCAAAAGTTCAGCATTGCTCTGGATGTCATGCTGGTGTTTTATGTCTGAGAAAGGCCGTGTGTGGTAGGCCCTCAGTTCTCCGTCATCTGGGAGAAATTTGTTCAGAGTTCATGGAAACTCAAGGACTATTGTAATCTCATTTAAAAAAGGTCTTTTTCCATGTGAGAAAACCAAAGTTCAGATCCTGTGACATGCCCTGTAATTTGCTGAAACAGGATTAAAAATCAGCCTTGGGAGTGCAGAGGTGCTGCCAGCACTCTGGACCACCCTGTGTCCCCTCCTTGGAAAAGACAACACTGTTAGCTGGTCTGTCTAGTCAAGAGCTGTTTTTTCCCTCTTTTTCATTCTTTGTACAAGATCCATTCTCTTCCTAAGTAGCTTCCAAAGAATTGTTTCCAAGTTGTCAGGGAGAGGTATGTGTGCAGGAGTCACATGAACATGCACAGACTGGGAGATAAAATGTGTGGAAGCCAAACAGCACAGACAATTTTCATCTGGGGCATTTGGCTTAGTTAATGTTTAGACTGGACTCAGATAGAGGAGATGCTAAATTTCGTTGCCTACAATAGAAAATATCAGGCCTGCAAAATAAGTACAAAAATAAAAATACAAAGCAATGTGATAAGGTGTGGGGCTTCCTGCAGACAAAAGGCAGGACTCTCTGTGTTTTCCATCAGATGCATTTATGAGATATGCCTTTTCAGGCTTTGCCTGCCTTTTCAATGTCATGATCCTTCTGAGTTAAGATTCAGTATAACTGATATCTAGGAAATCTTTTCCCATGCAAGATTACAAAAGATGTGAACATTGTACATCATCAACAATCTGATCACCAACATCATCAAAAACCTGAAACGATGCTGTAGATTAGGGTTTTCATAATATAAAAAGGTTATAGATTAAAATGTTGGTTTTAAAACATTAATAATATAAATAGTAGCAATTCTAGCCTAATTTAGAAGTGATCAGTTACTTAGTTTAGTACAGTGCAATTTTATGCTGATTTTAAGACTTATTTTTAAAAAATTGATCCTTCATATAGTTTTCAGATCTATCTTAAGGACAATGAAACTCCATAGCTGAAAGCTATGAAGAACAAGAACCCCCCTTGGTGTGACCTCTGAAAAGTTGTTGCTGCCCAAATCTGCCAGATTTTAAAATAGTTCCTGAGGATGCAAACTCAGAGGTAAGAACGATATTAACTCCTGCCTGATGAAGCATTGCTTGATAAAAGATTTTAAAAAAACAGAGAGGAAGAATCATTCATACAAAAAATATTACAAGGACTTGAGCAGCAAGGATCAAGCTGGATCAAACTGGATAAAACACAGCAGGCAGAGACTGCTGGAGATCATGAAAACTTGATTTAAGGGGGTTTCTTTTCAACTGTCAGTTTACCTTGGACGAAACACTGTTCCTCAGAACCTCTTACAAGTTAATTCTCATCCTTATCATTACTCTCTAATTTGTTTCAAGCTTTTCAGGAGATGACCTATTTTCTCTAGAGGTAGTGTAATTCAGGTTTTCATCTATAGGCACTGTCAATAGTCTTGGCCAAGGACCCTATGGTTCTCTAACTGGTCTTTATTGTGTGCATGCTAATGTGACATATACACAAAAAAAGGTCTTGGTGGAGACTTCTTGTTCATGCTTCAGTAAGAGGTTTCCCTGAGAAAACACTATTTCACAAAACACTGCCTCTCTTTTTTCTATAGTGATAACATGACAGCAGCAGCCTGAAATCTCACTAAGAACCAAAGCTCTTTCTGTAATAGGTATTGCAAGGACACAAAAAGGTGGTTCCCTTGGAAAAAGCAGCCCTCAGTGAGGAGGATTTGAGCTCCATTGGTTAGAGAATGGTGCTAGTAACACCAGAGGGCTGATCCCTCCACGGGCTATTCACTTGAGAGTCAGACTCCATGATCCTTGTGGGTCCCTTCCAACCCACAGTATGCTATGATTCTGTGATTCCATTTTAAGAAGCACAAATAAAGACAAATGAGCTTCTACTGTAGCCCGTGGAGACTAAGTCAATGCGATCAGCTGAGCCATAAGAGCTCCTCCACTCCTGCAGCTTTACAGGATTCATTTACCTGTCCTCAAAATGAGTGCAGGCTCCCTAAAAGTCCTGGAAATGCCTCCATGTGGGTGCCTGAATTCGGGTGCCTGAATTTAGGTTCCCTGCTCTGTCAGTGCTATCACCCAGCCATTTCTGCAAAGCTCACAACATAGGAGTGGCAAGACTTTTAGGGCGAGGTGTTATCTTTCTAGAATACTGCTTTAAGTCTGTCCCATTGCAGAAAGTTCTCAGGTCAAAACCAACCCTACCATATAAGCATTCCCAAAATTACACATTCTCTGTGTCAAAAGCATCTAAGACTTAATTTGCTCACTGCCTTCACCTCCTGTGTGTGTTTCCCCTTTTCCAAAAAGCTTCAGCAGAAGGCTAAGAAAAACTCCCAATGGCAAATCTCCCACAGTTACAAGTTTCAGAGGAAACCAGACACCCCGTGATGAAGACATTGTGACCTAGTTGTTTAATTATACAGGTTCATAGGTTTGCTTTGAAGTGTTTCTTTGCCAGGGCTTGCAAGGAT
Organism: Rhabdornis inornatus; assembly: GCA_013397075.1. Lineage (NCBI taxonomy): Eukaryota > Metazoa > Chordata > Aves > Passeriformes > Rhabdornithidae > Rhabdornis > Rhabdornis inornatus. The sequence continues at coordinate 173,423 of VWZS01008936.1, forward strand.
CAGTTAATGAGAGGCTCTGGCTAAGACTCTGCAAGGACCATCAGCAGTGCTGCAGAGTTTGAGTCAAGATCAAAATGCAGGGCTGACTGCCAGAGAGCCTGACTGATTCACAAATCAGCCTCTGTGGAAAACCTTATCTTCTCACCACTGCTCTCACTGTCTCTCTGCTCCAGCCCAGGCATGGATAGCAGGGAAACAGCTGAATCAGCTGAGCTATCCTAGACCTGCAGTGAAGTCAAGAGAGGACAGCCAAGAATCCAGGATGTGTTTGAAGCAGGGGAGAAAATGCAGAACAAACACTGGTCGTCTTGTCCTCTTTGCCTTACCCATGCATTGCCACAAGCGGACCATGGGCAGGGATCATCAGAAGTTCCCAGAGGTGCAGATTTCCCTCGTGGTTGAAAAGACATGGGCAGCCTATGCCCAAAATGCATTTACTGCCTTTTCTGAGAGGGCATCATAAGTTCTTCTTGGCACCAGTTTCTGGAGAGCAGCTGAAGTTCATGACTGGGGGTCACACCCTTTCTCCATCCTTTCCAGTACAGTGAAAGTGTCAGCCAAGTTCTCTTCTCCCCCAAGAGCTTCTCCAAGGCTTTCATGATGCTGATCATTCCCTCTTCATGAATCTTTTCTCAGGAGAAACAGGGTCTAGGGTTAATCAAACTCTGCTGTCAGCTCTGTGGATCAGAGAGCTGGTTTGCTTTGGAACATGTGTTTGTGGCTGCTCCCATGACAGTATGATGCTGCCAGATCTGTGCAAAACAAGATCTGCAGAGTCCTCCCCCCTCTTCCTCTCACACCCAACACAACAGTTCATAGCAATTCTGCTTTCGAGATATGCAACGTTCATAAAAACAAACAAAAAAAATGTTAGTACCCCCTGCAGATATCACCTAGGGATGTATTTTCTGGCCAACTGCATGGGAGATACATTGCAGAACTGCTGTCAACAGGCAGCAGCAGATGTTGCACAGCAAATTCCTTTCTTTCCATGTTGAAAATATGCTGCTGGTGCTCCAGAGACTCCTGCTCTGGGCAAAACAATCTGTAGCCATAATCTCATCTGATTTCTGACTGAGTATAAAACATACAGTGCTCCTGCAATCATTCCTTAATGCTTTACACTTCTGTGAAGGGTCAACTAAGAATCACACACTTCAAAGAACACAGTAGGGAGATGTGTTTTAGAGACAACTCCAAAAGAGGATCTTATAAAGTCTAGGATTCATAATATTGATTTTAACTCTGCTAAAGCCACAGTTCTGTTCTTGGGATATTCTGACTGAGATACTGCCTTTACTCTGCTTCTGTCTCCCAATATGTACATCAGGGACCAGGATATTGACACCTGCAAAACACTTGCATGCTAAAGCTGCAAAAGTGTGGATATTATCAGATAAGCTGAAGGATTGGGTCAGACTCCTGGGCATTCTTAGTCGTTGCTTCATTTCCCACAGTGGGGAACACCTGGTACTTTAGAGGAAGAGGCAGGAAATCTGGTGACAAGCAGCTCGGAAAAAAAAACTATTAATGGTTGACTAAAAAATGTATAAAATTATGAACGTTCATATATCTTATACAAATACTGATTCATGACAATAGCAGATGTATTTTCCTACATTTAAAATACTTCCACCTATATAATATTTTAGTTATACTGTTTTAGGGGGGTTTTTTGTTATGTTTTACTTTGGAGTTTAATTACATTTTGTAATATATATATATATGAAAGGAACTTCCTCCTTTCATTTTAAACAAGAAAATTTTCTGTTGATTGAATACATTATGACTTCTACATCAGAGATAATGTTTTCTTTATAACATAAATTTTTCTTAAGAGCTGTATCACATTTTTCTTCCAGTATATCCTACCCGTAATAAATATCTCCAACCTTTTTATTCTTTCACTTTATATGCCAGTGTTTCTATGCTTTTTCATTTCAGAATAGAGTTGCAAAGACATCACTGGGTGTCTCGATATCCCACCTCTGAAGGTCCTATGGCGCATTAAAGAGCTATCCATACAATGAGACCCTTGTGACTAACGTGCCAGATGTAGTTCCTGGCTGGGACAGAATACAAAATCTCTCCTTAAAATGGTACTAAGCCACTTTCCTCCACAAACCCTCTCTGGGTTTTGTTTTTCTATTTCAACTCCCCTGTTGATGTAGAAGATTTTAAAGTGTCTTGTAAGGGTGTTTTTTGGAGGGCAGGCATGAAGAAAGCATTCAGAGGTAGAAATGCAGTTGAGAAGGAGTGCTCTGATGCTCAGGTGCAGGTGGGTGCTGTTGCCTACCTGTGTGCAGCCCAATCCGTATCCTGAGGGGAATGTCTGGCATATGCCTCATTTTGAATGTTCCCACAGAGCTAAGGATGTCCAAGGACATGTTGGCTATTTCAGCTGCGTGCTTGTTTCCATTCCGTTTGGGGAGCCCTGAAGCAACCATGTAGGCATCACCAATTGTCTCCACCTAGCAAATAGCGTCACATTAAGAAAAAAATATAGAAATTGAAAAAGATGGAAAGGAAACACAGAAAAAAATTACTTCTCACCTTGTAAACATCATGGTTTCCGAGAACAGCATCAAACAGAGAGTAAAGGTCATTCAGGAGGTCGACTACTTCAATGGGTTCACTGAGGGCTGAAATGGATGTGAAGCCCACAATGTCATTGAAGTAGATGGTCACCTGGTCAAAATACTCTGGTTCCACAGTGCCGCCAGTCTTCAGGGCTTCTGCCACTGAACTGAAATAGTAACACAAAAAAGATGGCAGGGAATAAACCCTTTTCTAGTGCATGCCCAAGAGCTCAGACTCTTGTTTTTCTGTGTTCAGATCTTCCACTAAATAGAAAGTTTTATATGGCTGTAACTAGTATTGATTAGAGTTTCTTACTTCTGATTTGAAGATGCTTGTCAAAATCGATGGTCAGGTCTACAATGTTGCTCACTTCCAGGGAAGAATGTTATCCAGACTAGCTATGGGTTTGTTTTGGGGTGTTTTTGGTTTGGTTTCCTGGGGATTTTTTTACCACCTAAAGTACCATTACTTACGGTGGAAGCATTTGTGACAGCAGTTTTTCTGTCTTCTGTTTTTCAACCTCTAGCTCTTCAGTCCGCTTGCTGATTAAATCTTCGAGGTTGCTTGAGTACTGCTCAAGCATCCTGAGCATTGAGTCAATGATATTGGTCTTTTTCCCTTTGTTGATGGTTTTGAACTGGAAAATCAAACTGGAGAGTTATTTGTCTGTCTCTTTACACCACTGTAGCACCCTGAGTTTGGAAAGGAACAAAAAGCAAACTTTTTTTTTGAAGCATCAGTGCTAAAGACTGGCTTTTTCAATGGCAAGAGTTAAAGCATAAAGGAAAAGGTGAATTAGAAGGTGAATTTGCAACAGCCAGTGAGAGTTAGATGAAACATAACCTTATAGTAGTTGTCTACATGTACATTGTTACAGAGTCTTGTCAGACTGCAGGTTTGCAACCCCATTTATCCCATAAACCATCTTTAGGGTAGCTTGCAAAACTTTGCATTTAGAGGCACAAAGTTCAGGGTACTAGCAACACTTACAATCTTTTTTCATGTTACTGGACTTAAATCCATCTTTGCACACTGACATGCATGTGTACTGCCACCTTCATTCCCAGTTCTTCATTGAGTTGTGCTTTCTCCTCCTGACCTGAAGTTGAGGCGCTGGAACTTTCAGATAATTTGTGGCTTTAGAGGCTTCCTTAGACTCAACAGCAGAGCCGCTGGATTCAAAATTATTCACAGCTTCATAGAACCGAAAGGTAAAAATTATGGATGTTTTTTTACCTGGTTTGAGGAAATGCCCTAAAGTTGTGTCAGGGAAGGTTTAGATTGGATATTGAGAATTTTTTTCGCAGAAAGGGTTTGTAAAGCCTGTTTGGAACAGGCTGCTCAGGATAATGGTGGAGTTGCCATCCCTGGAAGTGCTCAAGAAGCATGTGTATGTGGCACTTGAGGACATGGTTTAACAGTGCACATGGTGGTGGTAGTGGGTTGATAATTGATGAACTTAAAAGTCTTTTTCAACCTTAATGAGTCTATGATTCTATGACCTTATAAGAACACAGAAACTACATTGCTTGATCAGAAAGGGGGATTATTTTGCCAGTATTCATCCATGAGACTGGCCAGTAACATATCTGGGAAAGCTGTTTAAACAGGCCTCAGGTACAGTTTTATTTCCCTGGCATATTCTCCAAGCTTCCACCAATCTGGAATTGAGAGACCTCCTATGCCAAATGTTGTATCTTTGTCTTTAACAGTCTTTGGCGAATTTTCCTTATAGTCACCATTTAAACACTTTAGAACATAAAAAAATTAAAAAATGATCTGAAGGTGCATAATTTACAAATCTTTCATCTCCATGAGACCATCTCTGCCCAAGAGCAAACAAAGGGATTACACTAGCTTCTTTATTTACCAACCTTATGAAATACCTCCTCAAAGTTTGGACGTCGTTCAGGGGCTTCAGCCCAGCATTGCTTCATTACCTGGATGCATGTCAGGGGGGCTACTTCAGGAGCTACATTTGGGCGGCACAGGGGAGGGGGCTTCTTCACTTTCTTTATAATTTCTGTGGCAAAAAGAAGAATGGGAAGCACATTGTAAGATGGAGGGCCTTTAAAGGGGCAAAGGATATGGACCTTTTCATGTGTTCCTTTTCATGTTGCTCCTTCAGCTGTCACTCTTAATCCTCAGCACCCAGTGTCTGCCCAAATGAAGAGGGAGGTTCCTGCTTTTCTCTGTCATGAGTCTCTTGAAGGATTTAAAGAAGATTCATCTGCCTTCTTGTCCCTGGAGAACCAGGTTATGAGTAATAAAGCAGCTGGATGGGGGCAGGATGTGTGACAGATGGATGTATGAGCCTGCAGGCTTGTATTTAATGAAATTGCTTCTGACTCCCTCCACTAGGACCTGCAGTCTTCTAAGACAGCAGAGGTTTATGGATGAGCCAGACAGGAAGGATACCAGCCTCTGATGCTTCATCAGAAACTGGGAACCGGGACATAGGAGGTTGATGGGAGTGGAGACAGCAGAAAGTATGTTAAGGGGGAGAGACGGAGTTCAAAACAATGTCTGGGAAATGACTCCCTGTCTAGAGCTCCCTTCCTAGAAATGAGGCTCATAAGGAACTGGGCTTGGGTTTTCAAACCCTGAGAAGTCAGTCCTTTAACACCCACCAAAGTTATTGTATTTGAAATCTTATTTTACTCAGTGCAGAGCAGTCAAATGGAGTGAAAATCTCTTTCTCTGGCAGGAGTCCTGCTGTTGCTGTGAGTACCCAAAGCTTTTCAGCATTGACAGCTTACTTAAAAGATCTTTGGCTCATTCCCCCACACTCTGCCAAATGAACTAATCAAAACATCTGGACCCAATATTTCCTGGGGCAGCCAAGGGGAAATGCCTTCCCCAGACTGTTTTAAAGTTCACGCCACAAGTGAAAGCTCCTTAGGACTGAGTACAAATTCATCATTTTATCAGGTTAGAAAACGGGACTGAGCTGTGTTCAACATTTGCTGGAGGTTCTGCAGGGGGATGAGGTGGGGGGAACCTGCTAATTGCATCATAGTCTACATCATAGGTCCAGCTCTGATTCACAGAGTGGGATACATCATTAACATCATTGTCATTGCATTGCTGACAGCAGCTCCAGGCACAGAAAGGTCAGTGCCCCATTTTTCCAGCTGAACTGGCAGACACTGAATTGTTATACCCCCCCTTGATGATTGTCCAGCTTAAAATATGTTGAGAATGGGCTGTCACTGAAAATGGCTAATTTTAGACTGTTGTCACTCCCTCACTGTTTAAGTGCTTGTGACCTGACCCTGACTGCAGTGAGTTTGTTCTTCCCATGGATGCATAACATGGTTGCACCATGAGCTTGTCCTAAAGAATTCACCTGTTTGCTGTTTCTGATATACATAAGCAAAAGGATGCATCACTTCCACCTCTGTTGAAGAGAGAGTCTCTTTAAAAATGAAAGGATTAAGGACAAATAGATAGACAGATGGACAAAATAGGATGCTGGCAAGGGGTCCAACTAAAAACTTCAGCCTCCATGATGCACAGAGAAGGCTAATGAGTGGGAAGCAAAGGAGTTTCTAAGCTATGGGAAATTCTGCCCTCAGATTTCACCCCATAGTGTGATGAAAAGTCCGAGTTTGGACAGGGAACTGGAGGTGCTGAGAGGCCTGAAGCATCCTGGGGAGCACCCAGAACCACGATCCCAGTGAAAGCAGCAATGAGACATGTACCAAGGCTATGATGAGAACTATTTTGATGTTTATTATGAATGTTTTGTTGAAAGCAGACTTCTGCCACTGAGAAATGTCATGAGACTAATACATTATTGCCTGATTAATAAGGGGACTTGGCCAGATCTTTTGTAAGTGTTCTGAACAAAGCCTTAAAAATATACTGTAGTAGTTGCCTACCTTCAGCTGAGAGTTCTGATGTGCAGTAAGGTGGACCCCGAGCAACCACTTCTTGTAGGATGATTGCAAAGCTGTAAATGTCCCCTTTGATTGTGCCTTTTCTGCACATCTCTGGGTCCCTCAGTAACTCAGGAGCTGTCCAGAGCAATTCTAAAAAAAAATCCAGAGTCTCACATTCCTTACACCTGAACTCAGACTATTGCAAAGTAAGTGCTTAAATGAATACCTTATTTCAGCCATTTGAGGAAAGATTGGAAAATACTACATTATTTACTGAATCAAATATTTTACTCCTCGTAGTGTGTTAGAAATACTATACTTCCGTGCTGACAAAAAAGAAAGGATTTTCCAAGTTTTACTCTATGTTTTTTTTTCTAAAAACTGCCATACCAACTTCAACATAAGAAGTCATCTCACCACTGCCAGAAGATTTAACACCTTTTTTTTGATTGAAAATGTTCCTGAGATAAAATGTTGGCACCAAAATGTTGGCATTCTTGTTAGTTGTTGCTCTTTTACAAGGCAACAATTAACAACATATTTTCTGTAGTTCTTTTTAGAGGAAAATAGTTTCTGTAAAAGCAGTTTGCAAAAAACTCATGCACAGTCTTTATAATCTAATAGTTCAAGTGACAAAAGACACAATTGTAAAACATATCCAGCCTCATCAAGAAATGAATCTTCAAACTGAGATATTGTTACCCTGGTAACTGTGCATTCTGAGTAATGGGGATATGGAACATTTCTGCCACCACAAATGTCTTTATCTTCTGTAAGGGAGGAGAAGAAAGTCTGCTGTCTGACAACTGCTCTAGCTGACACTGGAAAGGTGTAGGCATCAAATCCCATGACAGAGGGATCAGACCACTACATACTACTTTAAATCAGGTTTCAAGAATAAATTGGGATACCAGAGGAACCCCAAAGCAATGGCCAAGTGAAAGAAATCCTGTCGAAGTCTCCAAACCTGGTCCCGTGAGGGCTGTTCTTAAGTGGTGGGAATCTCATGTGGCAACCCTTGGTGATTGGCATGTAGAGGACCTATTGCAAAGAGCCCTACATAATTTTGTGGTTTAGATTACTTACTGTAACAAAAAAAGGTGTCTTTGCATTTGGGCAAACATAAAACTCTAAATATAGGATTGGGTCTAAGGATATGAAGCCTTACTGGTCACAGAAATTCAGTACTGGTATGATTTCAGGGACAATTCAGTTCTCCAACTGCAACAAGCTGAAGTTCTGTCACTGCTTACAGTAAAATATATTTTCTTTACCATGTCACTCTGCTATTCACTTGACTTTCAGGAAGTCTGAAAAAAACCTTTGCTTACCCTTTCCTATAACAATGCACAATATGGAGGAAACTAGATGTAGTGAGATTGAGCATGAAAATCCTTGTGTGGCCCCTGGCCTGAAATTGTATCAGGACAAACATATGTTAAATCAATGGTCAAATATTAAAAACACAAAAAATCCTCATCACACCTACCTTCTGGGGATGGCTGAATATAGGGGCATTTCTGTGCCTCTAAGATCTCATTATAACCATAGTCAGTGATCTTCAGGACAAACCGGCCATCCACAACACAGTTACGAGACTTGAGACGTCCATGGGCAAAATCTCGGTGATGCAAATATCTGATTCCCTATGAAACACAGAAAAAAATCCAGGTTGATCCTTAAGAGTTATCTTACCCATCAGCACTCAGAGACGCCAAGCCAATTTGTCACCTCAGATGGCATCAAATGTAGCATTGCCTCTACATCAAATAGAGTAATGCAGTAATGATCGAAACAATAAGCTATGAGAGAAGTTTAAAAATGGATTAGCAACATGAAATAGGTTTGTCTGGATCCTAAATTAAAATTGGAAAGATCTGACAACTTTAGGAAGAGTCAGATGCCCCCCTCTGTAGCTCTATGTCTCACTGGACTGGGAAGTTCTGCTCTTAGGCAAGGATAAGAAAGTGGACACAAGTGTTACCAAATAGTTAGGTGAAAGGAAGAGCTGGGTGCCCCTACCCATCTCCCTAAAGGAGGTTCAGAAGGTGTTTCACAGACTGGAAGAACAGTTCTGGAATGGAATCCACCTGTCCCAGATTAGTCATTCACCATTAAGACATGAAAACATGAGACCTGACTGGAAGTGTGAATGCTGCTAAAGGGACCATATGTGCAGCCATCCTGTGGCAGGGGACGGATACTGTTTGGTTCTATGGTGGGTGCACTTCTGATTTACAAAATAGAAGGGCCTTTGCAAAGAATTAATTTGTCACAAAATTCTGTTGTTCTAGGTGATCTGTTGCCACCTGATACGTAGTTTTAGCATCTTGTCCTGCTGTGTGGTTGTAGTTCTACTGCCCCAAACGGTGCTTCTCTCAGATGGCAACAAAATAAGTAAAAGAGGTCTCCTTTAAAGACTGATACAATTACATCCAGATTTGTTTTCCCTGTGTTATTATAAAAAACCCAACGTTCTGATAGAAACATCTTAGTCATCATGAAAGTCCTATTCAAATCATGCCTCAGCAGGACCAATGGATTTACTTTAATTAGATCCATCACAAGGGAGGACTTGAACATCCAGTCCAGTTTCATATCCTCGTTTCTCAGCAAGTCCTCCAGGCTGCCTCGTGAGCAGTACTCTGTCACTATGGCAAAGATGCCACAGTCAGAGAAAAAGCCCAGGAAGAGATTCACATTTTCATGATGCAGATCTTTCATCTGAAACAAGACAGTGAATCACAGTGAGACCAGGTCAGCCAGACATCTGCTTGGTAGCTTCTTGATATCATTAGATACCCTTTCCACACTTGTACTCCCAAACAGCCTTCCACAGAAGGATGGGAACGCAAACAATTCTCTGGTGCTTATTTTTAGCTACTCAACACTCTTTTCAAGCTTTGTTTTTCTTTGTCAATCCATTAAGACACACAAAGCAAGATAGCAAAAGCAAACTAAGCAGAAGTTTGTGTTTTGTTTAGACAAACTGGATTGAATCTTTCACTAGGCCAGAACGCTGGGGTAGATTCAGCTCAGTGTGTGGATCTTGCTCTGAACTGGAAAACAATACTATACCTAGAGTCCAAAGTCATCCATCAATGGTGTCTTTGGAGACATGCCCTGGTAAATTTGTTGCTTTGTTGCTTTTGTTGCTTTTGTTGCTTTTGTTGCTTTTGTTGCTTTTGTTGCATAAAAATGCCATTGCTATGTTAGCAGTAGCTGCCAACAACTAATGGCCTTGAATTTGGGAAACAAGTATTTTTCTTCTCTTTTGTAACAATAAAATTGAAGACCAAAATTAAGCATCTGAGAGGCATCTTAGGTGGAAACACAAAGCAAACTTCACAGAAATGCACAACTGTGTCTGTGTCACACTGTCAACATATAATACACGAAAATATCTACCAGTGCCTCATACTGTGCAGGGATGAGTTTCCCAAATCACTCTGCCTTTGCAGAGAAGGTCACTTGAAGGATTTGTTGTACATTTAACACTGCACCAGCTTGGAAGTGGCAGGTCCAGGGTGGGGTTTTAAAAGCTGCTGACTGTCGTATGGATCTGTGGTAAATTTGTCAGATACAGTCGTGCATGGTCCACTCTACCACATTTCACGAGACAAGACTCATTGACAACCACAATGCATGATTTAATGGGTAAACACAAGACAAGGACAGCAAGAACACGCTGAAGCCAAAAACATCCCCTGAGAAACCTTCCCTCCACATCATCATCCCTTATTCCTACCTTCCTTAGGATGCTGGTGGAGCTTTGCCGCACATTATGAACTGCTCCCATTTCAAATTTTTTCAGCCACACCCGGTCTCCCTGTCCACAATCACAGAATCAGAGAACAGTTAAGGTTGAAAGAAACCAGTGATGGACCACAGTCCAACCTTCCTGCTTAAGAAAGGTTTTCCTAGAGCACATTGCACAGGATTGTGCCCAGGCAGTTCTTGAATATCTCCAGTGAGGGAGAATCCACATCCTCCCTGGGCAATCTGTTTCAGTGCTCAGTCACGTGCACAGCAAGGTCCTTCCTCATGTTCAGGTGGAACTTCCTGTGCCTCAGTTTCTGCCTTTTGCCTCTTTTCCACTGAGAAAAGCCTGGCTCTGTCCTCTTGATATCCTCCCTTCAGATATAAAAGACATCAGTGAGGTGCTCTCTCAGTTGTCTCTTCTCGAGGCTGAACAGGCCCAACTACCTCAACCTTTCCTCTTAAGAGAGAAGCTCCAGTCCCCTAATCCCAATACAGGTGGGTGAATGAGAGAGCAAATCTCTGAGCAGCAGTTAACATTGCAATCCAGATCAGAATTTCAGATCCTTGGCTTTGAAAGTGGCTGGGGATTTTTAATGTTCTTGGAAACACATAATTTATATACCCAACCCAAATAAGAATATCCACAGCAAACCCTCGCAAAAGGGGTGAGGCAGGACCTTCACCTGGATCACAACTTCATACCTGGAAGGTGTCTTAGTATCTAATAAATGGTAATAAATTGATTGAAAAGGAAAATAACTCTGGCCAAAGTTTTTCTCTGGCATTAATGCTTATTAATGCTGATCATTAACCGCAGGAAAAGTTACCATGCCATTTTTTCAAAAAGCTGCATTTTCAGAAAAGAGCTGATGGATGGGATGAGTTTTCTTGGCTATTGCCTCTGCTTAAGCTCCATAAAGTCCTATTGCCACAGAAGGGAATTTAAGCTTCCATTTGTGTATTTGGATCCTGTCTTGTAAGAAAGTTCCTTATTAGAGATGTCACCAAATAAAGGCTGTCTTGTAAGAAAGGTTCTTCATGGTGCTACCACCTTAGGTGGTGACTTCTGTGACAGGACCAGACTGGCAATGTTACATATATATGTTGAATATTTCCCATCCCACATGACTCCAAGTGTCAGGGTGAGGGCTGAGACAGTCACCTTAAATACTGCTAAGTTCATGCTTGGGAGTAACTTATTTTCATACTTACGGTTTGTTCAAACTACCTCCATTCTGAGACCTACAGTACTGCAGCCAAATATTTTTCTCCCTGGAGCAGTCCAGTGAACAGAAGCAGTGAGAGAAGGCTGCATGAGGTCCCTACCTACCTCATACAAAGCCACATTGGAGGTCTCATGGGTGGCAACGGCGCTTTTCAAGGAAGCGGAGCGGGTTACGGATTTCAGGCTTCTGCTCTTGACTGCTATGCTGTTTGCATCAGTCAGACTGTCCAAGGTCAGCCTCTGGAAGGCAAGGAAAGCAGGTGCTAGGCAGCTACCACCTGTGGGGGAACCTCCACTCCAGCTCTGCCTTGCAGCAGGGATTTTGGGGTAAGGAAATCATGGGATCATCCCCCAGCAGATCACCAGCTCTGGGTATGAGCCAGAATAGACCAGGAATAGTTCCCAATGTATTTGAATGCAGACACTTTATTTTGGAGGGTAAGATGATTTTTCTTTTTGGACATGCCCTATGGTGCACCATCCAACCTCAAGAACAAGGAATAAACCTTGGCAGCTAGAAGAAACATAATCAAGGCTGCTATTTTACATCATCATAAAAGCTCTGACATCTAATCTGAGACTCAAAAGCACTCAGCATATGGGAAATTTTCTAATATGCAGGGGAAAATGACATGAAAAAATGAAATGACCCTTCAGGACCTCCATGAGTATGAAAATACCACACAGCAAATCTGTTCTGGAGTGTTCCACCAGATTCCTTTCACGAGTAGAAGGACTCACCTTTCTATGTAGCTCTGGGTTGATGAAGACGAGGTCATCCAAGGTCAGTATTATCTTGTTTGGACCCCTGAAAAGCTGATTGTTCAAGATACTCTGCCTGCAAGAGTTGGAGAGTCATGGTTATCCATTTTAGGTGGTATATTGGGTCTGACCGAGGTAAGGTTCACAGCCCTTACAAGCTGCGCTTTACATTGGTAGCTGGATGGGTCTGGTTGATAATAGAGCAGTGTTTTGCCTACTGCCAAGCAGCAGTGTCCCTCTGACATCCCTTCCCCTCTCCAAAGGGGGTGGGAGTGGGCAAAACCCTGGGAGAGGACACAACCAGGCCAGCTGACCCAAATTAGCCAAAGGGATATTCCATAGCATATGACATCAGCACAGACATGTAAGCTAAGGGAGAGAGGAGGAAGGGGCGGGCATTTGTGAGTTTTCAATGTTTGCCTTTGGTAGGAACTGTTATGCATGCAGAAGCCCAGCTTCCTAGGAAGTGTCCCCATATTGCTGCTGATGGGAAGTAGAGACTGACCTTTTTTCCTCTCTTAGCTCTTGCGTGTGCAGATCTCCATTTGTTCCTTTCTTTCTGCTGTAATAAAACTGACCAGCCTTATCTCTGCTGGTCATTCTCTCTCTTATTCTCTCCCCTGTCCCAGTGGGAAAGAGAGTGATAGAGCAACTGCGTGAGCACCTGGCAGCCAGCCAGGGTCAACCCACTCCAGGGAGGTAGCCAGTTCACAGCTCCTCTGAATTCCCCACATCTGGGGATTTCCCTGCACTATTAGACCCTGCCTGCAGTGCTGCATCCAGCTCTGGGCCCCTGACTTACAAAGGTTGTGGACCTGTTGGAGCAGGTCCAGAGAAGGCCATGAAGATGGTCAGGGGGCTGGAGCACCTCTGCTATGGAGACAGGATGAGAGATCCAGGGCTCTTATGCCTGGAGAAGAGAAAGCTTTGGGGATTCCTTAGAGCACCTTCCAGTGCCTAAGGAGAGGGACTGCAAGAGAGCTGGAGAGGGACTTTTGACAGGGGCATGGAGTGACAGGACAAGGGGGAATGGCTTCCAGCTGAAAGAGTACAGGTTTAGTTTAGATATTAGGAAGCAATTATTTTCTGTGAAGGTGCTGAGGCACTGGCACAGGTTACCCAGAGAAGCTGTGGCAGTCCCACCCATGGAAGTGTTCAAAGCCAGGTTGAACGGGGCTCTGAGCAGCCTGCTGTAGTTGAAGGTGTCCTTGCTATGGCAGAGTAGTTGGAACTAGATGATCTTTAAGGTTTAAAATGGTGTGGGAGTGGGGATGGACATTGGTGAAAGCAGTGGACAAATCACAATGACTTGGCTTGGACTCAAATCCCAAGTAATGAATTACCCATTTCAACACAGATAACAACAAAAGCTATCATCTCAAAGGGTCTTATCAAAATAGACACTTGGATTTAATCTGCTTACAAATATTAATTGGATGTGTATGTAAGGCATATTTTGTTTTGCTTGCTTTTATTTGTCATATCCCAGATCATTCTCCATTAGGAGACAAAACCAAGTTTCATTAGTCTGGCTGGTCTGGTCATGAGCAAACAACATTTAGGCACACCAGCCTTTCTTAGGGACTGAAGCTGAATTATAGTTAATTTTTAAGAGCTGCCTGGACACAGGTTACTGTCTAAACATGCTGTCTGAGTGTCTATATTGTAGCATGGTGCATTATGAAGCACAGAGCAAGATGTGCCCTTGTAATGGTCACAGGTTTATACAGAGAGAAAAGCTACACAGGATGAGCAGTATGGCACATGTGACATCACACCTCATCATTTTGATCCCTTGTTTCAATGGACATCAGGGTCTAACACTGAGCACAAAGCAGCAGTTATCTATTAGACAGTCAAAAACTCCTCAACCAGGAACATAAAAGGGGAGACAAAGCTCCTCCATTGCCCTCAGTGCCACTTTTTTTGCTTAAGGAACTTTGTCAACATTATAGCAGATGACTGGTCTGCACTCTCATAAGTGTTTCCTGGATGAGGTGGACAATAGGATGACTTTTGCTAATGCTACTGTAGAAGGACATCACCCCATAAAACAACCCTAAATCACCACAATTTACTTTTCCTCCCCATGTATCATTCTGGACATTTTAGAAGAGCACAGACAGCTTCTTGAAGATGAGAGGAAGCCTTGGCCACATAACCACAGACTTTACTCGGGATGGCATTTTATAATCTTTCTCTAAACACACTGCCCCAAGCCACCCAACTCATCTTCATGAAAAAAATCATCCCTTATGTACCTTTCACAAGTCCATCTGAAAAATCTTGCTTGATAAATCACATCCTCTCCCTAAGCAGGGAGGAAAGCATCCCTCTGCCAAAAGCTAAGCAGAGAGAGTGGAGTGACTCATTTAAGGTCATGCAGCAGATCCCTGACAGAGCTAAGACCAGAGCTTCCACATTTCAACTTAGACCATGCTGTGGTTTAAATTTAGTTCTAGACATGCCCCTTCCTGATATAAATCATTGTCTGAATCATGCTGGACTTTTTCTTCCCTTGCAGATGGCCATAAATCTTTTCTCATGACCGAGCCTTCCCAAGCACAGCTTGGTGCTTGTGGAAGAGCTTACAAATAGAGTAGGCAGAAAAATTGTCTTTTATTTACTTAATTGTAGAGGCTGGTGGCCAGAGAACAGAGCAGGGCTTCAAAGTGTGGGTGGATGGAGGCAACCTCATCAGTGTCTGCAGTTCTATCAGAAGCAGCTGTGTGCTGAAAGTGGGGGAGCTGTTTGGGGTGTTGCTTGCTGGGTGGCCTTATATCTGGGTTTGGAGGGATGATTCAGGAGCAGAGACAAAACATGTCTGGGAATTATTTGCGAGGCAAAGCTGGAGGGAACAATCTAGGAACTCTGCTGAACTCGTTGCTGCTCAGTAAATATGCCTTCTATTTTCAGTCTATTTTCACTCAAAGTTCGGTCATGTGGACACTAATAATTAGAGACCAATTACTCCAGGGGCTATAGTGACCTTGCCAAGAGCAATCCATAGCTCTTGGACCAACCAATCCTTTCTGGCACATTTCTACCTTGGATATAGAGTTGGGACATAGATGTGACATGCAATTATGGGAAATTATTCCTTCCCCAGAAGACTACTGCCTTTGCTCCAAAGATCTCATGCCCAGAC
>VWZS01008936.1:188818-235456 GCA_013397075.1 Rhabdornis inornatus
ATATATGTATGTATGTATATATATATCTAGAACCCCAGTTCAGAACAGAGAGCGAACCAACTTGGTAATAAAGATGTATCTAAATATTTGCTCTAAATTCTCTCCAGAGGAATTTTCTTTCTCTTTAGTAAATGGAGAAAATAGAGGGTCAGCCTCACATGTTTCATAGGAAATATGGTTATATTAAGGACAAAAATCCAGACAAGAATGACCTGGAGTAAGAAAAATACTTGGTTTCAACCCTTATGTTCTCATAACAGATTCCTGTCTTTGGTTTGTACATCATCCTTTGTACTTCCAAAGTGATAACCACCTTCCTAATGTTTCAGAAAACTCCAGCAACAGACTTGTGAAGCAGGGGAAGGGTGTGAGGACTTCTTCCCCTCAGGAGGAAGGAGCAACAGAGGTTATGTGGGATTAACTGACTGCAGACCCCATTCCCTGGCCCCGTTGCCACTGGTGAGGAGGAAGTAGATAATTTGGATGTAAGGTAAGCCTGGGAAGAAGGGAGAGATGGGAAGAAGGTGTTTTTAAGATTTTATTTCTGACTATCTGACTCTGATTTGATTGGCAATAAATTTAATTTCCCCACATCAAGTCCATTTTGGCTGTTGTGGTAATTGGTGAATTATCTTTTCCTGACCCCATCTTGACCCATGAGCCTTTTGTTGTATCTTCTCTCCCCTGTCCAGCTGAGGAAGAAAGAGATAGAATGTCTTTGGTGGATATCTGGCATGCTGCCAGGACCAAGACACCACAAATGTGAAGAGCTATGTGGCTGGAGAGCCAAGAGCAAAATCAGACCATCTGTGTGTGCATAGTCTAAACTGCTGGCTAAAGCACAAGCCACACACAGAAGCTAAAAGTGACACCAACTCAAATACATGTCGCAATTCTCACCTGATGAGAGAAGCCAGGCCCACAGCACACAACAGCAGGACAAATAACAGCACTACTCCCAACAAAATGACTGCAGGCTCAATTCCTGTGCAAAGGTGGGAAAAGAATCAGTGAATTAGAAAATCATTTTGATTTAGGCAATAATATTAAAAACATCAATATCAGGCCATTGGATTACAAACTCAAATATTCATCCAGGAGAATGCTGGAAGACAATTTTAATGCAATATTCATTTATGAATACACAAATACTTACTAAGCTGGTGTACATAAGACTTCAGCTATGCTAATTATTTATTTCCATGTCCTTTTTTTTTTTCTAAACCAGATTTAGAGCCCTGGATCAGTGGAAAAATAGTTTTTTTTCAAGTAAATAAATAGACTCACAGGGAAGTATTACATTTTAGAAGAAGCTTCTGCAAAGTTCATAACTTTTTAACATTTGTCCCTTTTCCCTTGAGGAACTGAAATGCTGAAAAATCTTTACCATGTGGTACCAAACCAACGGCCAGGGTGAGTCACTGGCCCATCTGGGCTCTTTCATTCTCTGCTGCAGATTTCTAATGCTGAAAAGAGAAGAAGAGGAGAAGCAGCAGAAGGTTGATGTTCTCCTCAACACATCCATCAGCAGAAAGTAGTGGAGACAGATATTTTGCTGATGAATGTGTTTACTAGAGAGCTAAGGGAAACTGACATGACAGCATAAGCTAAATTCCAGTGGGAACTGTTTGCTGTGTCTATCTCTTCTGCTTTCTAATTTTTCTATTTTATTTTGTTTGTATCCAAAGATCTATAAATGCAAACAAACAGAGAAATTTGGGTTGATGAAAGATGCACAACTCTGTTACGCTGGCACCTATCTGCAAGCACTGAGAGCAAGAGCTTTCCAGTGAAAGCTGAATGCGTTTTTGAAAATTGGTGTTTGTTTCAGGAAAAAGCAGGGCATTTTAGCTGAAATTTCACTGCTTCAGTCTAGGGCCCCAGGCCCTGATTGTCCTCACACATACACAGGAAGAAGCTGTCCATGGAAGCTGTGGATGCCCCATCCCTGGCAGTGTTCAAAATCAGGCTGGTCTGGTGTGGAATTGGAATAGATGGCCTTGAAAGGCCCCTCCCAACCCATACATACTTCACAACTAACGAGGAGTGAAAGTAAGCTAATTATGAGCTTCTGGGAAAGAGCAAACTTACAGCACGCTTGAGGGAATTTATGGGATTGAGTTAAAGTGATTAGGGGATGCTTTAAGGGAACTGTGGGAGTACATGAAACTTCTTACAGGATCTTTAGGGGAAAGGGCAAACATGGCTAAAGGGAGAGATAGAATGGGCCAGGAATGCTCAAGTATGTGAGAGGATGAGAATGCTGGTCACATGTAAACATGTTGAGCATTTTTTTCCAGGCAAACCCTGCACTTGATCAGTGCAGTCATTCCCACCTTCTTAACCCCATCTACATTTTTTTCCTGGGTAATTGTGCTCTCTGACTGTGTTTGATATTTACAGAGTTAACATCAACCTAACTAACAGGGAAGGTAAGTCCTGGAGCCTGCAACCCGTGAGAGACCACAAGTCTGGAGTCAGCTCCTGCAGAGACTGAAGGGTTTGAGGGATGGCTATGGGGGAATTCAGATTTGGACCATCTACCAGAGGATGCATTTGTGAGTCTGCAGGAGTCGAGGCTGTGAGATCTGGTA
Organism: Rhabdornis inornatus; assembly: GCA_013397075.1. Taxonomy (NCBI): domain Eukaryota; kingdom Metazoa; phylum Chordata; class Aves; order Passeriformes; family Rhabdornithidae; genus Rhabdornis; species Rhabdornis inornatus. The sequence continues at coordinate 191,413 of VWZS01008936.1, forward strand.
ACAGGCTTGGAGCCTAATTATGAGGTGCATAAGAGCAGCACCAGCCCATTTCTGATGTCCATGTCCCAGCAGTGCTGGTTGTGGGTAGTGGTGCCTGTAAAGACATAACTCTCCTGTATGTGTTACTCTGCCAGTGACTGGCTGTGTCTGTGGTGTGTGTGTGTGTCTATGTCCTGGGAACACCAGCTCAGCCCTGCTCCTGGTGAACCTGGAGTTAGGAAGCACAGCAGCCTGACAACTTCACATACAACACCCCTCCAAGCCTAACTTCATACAAAAGCTAGAGTGAGGCTTGTATTTAATTCTAGCCATAAAGTTCAGTCTCTGAAATCCTAGAAATCATAATAAATTACTGTTTAATTGACAGATGCCTGAAGCTTTATGCTTTTCTAAGTATATGAACATAAAATCTGATCTCTCTAAAAATCAGTGGGATTTTTCCCACTGCAATAGATAGACTGCAATGAGATGCTAAATTGCTATGTTGTTCCTAGAGGCAGTGCAAAATTAGATATATGATAGTATTATACTTTTCTATTGCTTGCCAGTTGCTGTAAGATCAGTACATCTCCAGTTTCCATAGAGTGACACTGATTTATGTGTCAGCTCAGTTATAGCTAAGCCAAGGGGAATGGTTTTCTCAGCTACTGAATTAAATATTCCACAGATGTGGTTAATTTCATCTGTTTAAGTCATATCCTGGAGCAATAGGTGTAAATGCTTAGTATTATAAGTAAATATGTTAAAAGGAAGTTAAGTACCCTACCCTGAGATGTTGGCTTTCCTGTGAACTTTAAAACTGCACCACAGTTGCCTCAAATTCAAAACAATAGGTAAATCCAGTGCCCAGTCTGACAAACCTGGGAAGCAGCACAGGTATCTCTGCCCCCAGGCCTTTGATTACTATATCTGTTATCTATAATAACTCAAATTATTTTGAGTCATGATTATCATTTTTTCTCAATAAGGTGAGCTCTGATGGTCCTTTCCTCCTCATTGCTGGATAAAGAAGCAGGGGTTAACAGGCAGGGTGCTGAGAGCATCTGCTCTTGTGCAGCTCTCTTAGTCTGTATTCAAGGCAAATCCTCTTTGTGTCCTGTCCCTCAGAAGGACAGAGACACAACGCTGGGTGGAGCCTCTGTTATATAATGATTACTATTAATATTGGCAGGTGTTGAGTGTTAGACCCAGAAAACATTTCAAGCATGTAACAGTGGTAACAACCTTATTGGCCCAGGAGAGTAGTAGGATTAATGGCTCTGGAACTGTCAAAAAAAATGTGTAAATGTGATATTTAGTGGTGGGCTTGACAGTGGTAGGTTAAGGGTTTGATGATCCTAGAGGTCTTTTCCAGCTGTAATGATTCTATTATTCTATGACCTAACAAGCAATAAGAGTATTGTGGATCGATGGTGTTACCTCTGCTCAGGACTCCCATTACAAGCAGCATATATTAGATTCTTGAATTTAGACTTTTCTGGCTGGAGAGTTCTAATTTAAGGGGGTAATCACTTGGAGTGAGAGAAAAGGTGAAAGAAATGAGAAGCATTAACTCAGTGCCATTTCACCCTATTTTTGGTTCTTTTTTCCTTTCTTACCTTCAGTGCAAAGAACATCTGGATCAAACCAACAGCTGGAGTCTGGTTTGGGTGGAATTTCATTGGGAAAGTGGATGGCCTGGCCTAGGGACAACACAGAGCCTGAAGACATGTCCAGCAGGTGGGTTGGGAAAAGCTGGTTTCCATGACCATCTGTGTCCAGTATCACGTAGTTGTTCAGCCCCTTCCCACAGCTGTCTGTCTCTACCTGGTGACTAAATCCAGGGAAGCTGAAGTTTTTTGTGTGCTCAGCTATGTTGGCTCCTGGGTCTCTGACTCCTTTCCTCCTTGCACTGTCTATAGCCATCGCCATGAAGTAAATGGCATCATAAATTGTTCCAAAGAGTGGAGAAACCTAAAAACACAGGAGAAATTCAGGATGAACTGCTCCTAACCTTCAGTTCAAAATTGGTGGCAAAAATATTTTCCCCCTGGCTATGTTGTAAACTTAAATACTGAGACACCAGAACATCAAAGCTCACAGAGTAATGGGTTTGCAGAATCTTAGGTTGAAGGTAGACCAAATATATTCATGACTTTGAATGTCTGTCCTTTTTTATGATGGTTTCCCAAAATGCAATTTCAAAATATTTTTAAAACCACACAAAATTGCCTTATTATGGGAAAAGCCAGGATTCTGAGCCTGATGTTTGCCAGAAGTTTATCACAAATTTATCTGCCTGAAAACATTGCACTAAAACATTTTCTACAAATAGGAGATCAAAGCCAGAGGCTCCATACCAAGACAGGAAAAGTGTAATGCCCAAAGAGTTGTTTTTTTCTGTCAGAATATTATTTGTCCCAAAGATGCAAAAATCCCACAGCAGAGCCACGGCAAACTTGTTCTGTGGGGTAACAGAGTCTTTTCTATTTGCATTGCTGCCTTCCATGCCAGACTTGATTTAGGATCCTTTAACACAAATAGTGACTTTTGCAATCACGTGGTCATTCATAGCTGGTGGGTGAAGAGAGATTATAGCCATACACCTGTGAGAAAGATGAGGGGTGCTCTTGGGACCCACAGAATCTGACATTTGTGGGATTAATTGATCAGATGTAGATATCTGCAGTGAAGAACCTGGCACTCAATTCAGTTAACCTGGGCTCTCATTAAAGTGAAGGGAAATAAATTAATGCTTTCAAGACATGATTCATCTCCTTCTAAAGTAGATCCGTGCAGATCTGATAAATTATGCCTTAAAAGTACTTGTAATTTTTTGAAATATCATAGGGAGATATGAAGTATACCTCAGCTGAATCCTGTATCTCTTCACCAGTATAAGATTCTCCAATTCTTGTAAATGTTCTCAAGGTAAAAACTGATTTGGTTTTTAATAGGCTACCAGTGACTTTTAGATAATTGTCCTGACAAAGAATAACTTTGACTATCATGCTAATAAGAATGCAACAGCAATGGTCTTAAGCATCCAGTGTTTCTTTAGTCTGTCTCATCCCCTCAAATTCTCAATCATATGGGCATCTTATTTTGGTTCCCTACAAACTCCATGGACTTCATCCACCCTAAGAGATACCTCTTCAGTTCAAGTCCACTGCATCTAGCACACAGCAAACCAAATCTGAGAGCCTCAGATACAGCCCCTTTCTCTTGAATTCCCATCATGGTCCTACAGTTGAACCAAGTGAGTTATATTGCCAGACATCTGGGAAATGTGATCTTTCCAGAAGAGTGCAGACCACATTGAAATTTCTCTCAAGATGAAAGTATTTTTCTCAAAATGAAAGTGTGCAGGCTGGATTGAATCTTCCCTGTACTTTTTCTGTAACTATTGCTCATGTTTCCTATTGAAAGGTCCCAGAAAAGCCCAAGAGAAAGAATATTTACCTGTGTGGCTTCCAAATCCCTGATTATTTCACCACTTTCTTTAGCTTCCCTGAATGCATCATAGAAAGTCCTTTCTCCAGACTCCAGTGTGATGGTCAGCACAGCATCATAAGCTTCCTGGAGCTTGCTGTCGTTATCAAAGACACTGAATGAGTTGTTTTGGTAAGGGAGACTGTAGAGCAAAGTGTCATATGGAATAAAGATGTATCTTCCATCTGTTAGTCCCATTTCCAGAGCTTTTGTGAGCAAGGCAGCCTGTTCCTGCCCTCCGATGAGAACAGAATGCATGCACAGGAGTATAACTGGAACACAAGGACAGTGGAGAGTGTTAGTAATCTGTTTGGGTTTTCAACACAAAATAGCTCTTTCCTCCCCCCAATAAAAGAGCTGTCTGAACTACTCCATCAGCTCAGACTCTGATGTTGTTTGCTGAGGAAGCTGAGTCACACCTATTTTGTTCAACCTCTAGAGGTCTGTAACACCTAATAAAGGAGGTTGTGAATATTGACCATTTCTGGAGCTGTAAAGAAGGAATGGAGAGAAGTTTTGACAGAAGTGAGGCACAGGTCAAGATGATGGGCAGTTGTGGTCATTGCTGTCATTGACTAAGACTTTAGCTTTCCCCCTGTGTGCCTGAGCTGACAGACACCCTATGGCTGTAAGCAGTGCCCAACCTCCACATGCTCACCCTGCCACAAAATATACAGATTTTAGGTCAGACACTGTGTTGTGTTTAAACATCTGGTCCATGCCTGACTGTCCCAAAGTCTGTACCTTTTCCTGCAAAATGCCATGGAGCCATGGAGATGGGGAGATCTGAAATATGGGACACAGCATCAAAGCAAGATTTTTTATATTGACATTGATTTTTGATATTCCACAATAAAAAACACCATTAATATAAAACCTTCCTATAAACTCCTCTTTACACAAGCCAAGCACAGAGAACCATCTATGAAATATTGTTTTTTTCAGACAAGCTGGACCCAATCTTTCAGGTTGCAGTAGATGATTTTGGTCTATCTTCATCACATACAAAACGCCCAGCATTCTATTATACGAAGGCCTGTCTACATTAAGATCAGAGATAAAACTCTTCTTTACTTAAATCACTAAGTTTTCATTCTCTAAAGTATGGCCATTGGGCAGCAATGCAGTCCTACCCTGGGGGAAAAAATTTTTAAAAAAGGAACAAGACTCAAAGCACTTACTTTTAATGTTATTAACTTCTTTAATCTTGTTCCAGGTGTCTTCGATGCCTTTTTCTCCCTTATGTATGGATGTAACAATGCCTACAGGTAGCCCGTGGTTCCTGAGCACAGTTGCTGACTCCTTGGCTGTGTACATCCAAATATCCTCACTGGATGCAATGATGCCAACATGAGCCCACTTAAAATATTTCATTATTGTAAGCAAAATTTGGATTGGAGAGGGCAGGGTTCTTGCAAATGCATTATGGTGGATGGTGGAATCCAGCTTATAATTGATGCACATCCATGAGAAGATAGCTTTATTCCAGTTTTCCCCTAAATGTGCAGCCACCTCACAGAAGCCAGGGTTTAGAGGGCCTATGAAAGCTGAGGAAAGTTTTCCAAAGTCAACAAATCTAACCAGAGCTCTTGGTGTCTCACATTCTTCTTGCAGGATCACATAATCCAGCCGGTGGCCAAGATCTAGTGAAGGGTCTCTGCTTATTCGTCCCACAGCTAACCTGGCAGCCACATGGGGAAAGGCTTTGGAAAAGAAGGGGTCACAGTTCCAGGGTCCAAGCAGTCCAATTTTAAAGACGGAGCAATGTGCTGGGGAACAAAGTAGGATTATTCCAAAGAGCAGCCACCAGAGAGCTTGGATAAATGTCTTGAATGAATTTCTAGTGTTAAAGTGATGCACTCTGATGTGCCTCGACAGCACCCAGATGAAGTTGTTAGGACACCACAGGAGAAATGACATTGTTTTATGGGTGGGTAGATCTGCACCAAGTTCTTCGGGAAGCCAGGCAGAGCCTTACCTGATGCTGGAAGGAAAGTAGATTATGTTTGCCTTTCACCATAGGTATTTGTTCCGTGCATGTGGGTACGGCTGAGTCAGCCCAAGCTTCGCAGCAGCTCTTAAGGCACAAGTCTTTGAGCAGCCAAACCCACACACAGACATGTGGACATGCACCACACAAGCCACCTCACCACGCAGAAAAGTGTCCAACCAGTGTCAGACGTGCCATAACCCTTAAATGCACACTTACATAAACATTTTAATATGCTTTGCAATACACTCGGAAACCAGGCAGTGAAGAGTGAATCTGCTTTTTTTGTAGCAGTAAGTACAACCTATGGATATATTGTGCCTCTGATTCTTAAGAAAGATAGTTTCAAAGTCACACAGACAAACACCTGTATAAGAAAATTAAAAGGTGACATGGACTAGGCCATCAGCTTCCCTCAAAAAATCCTCAGTGAGTTGTGAATATGAATCAGAGCCCATACAAAGACAAAAACACACACACATATTCATATACTTAGGGATACATATGTATGTGCATACAATTTTAAAATATTCTGGAAAAGTTTTTCAAGGACAGCTCAGAGTCTCTTAAATCTGGCAAATAGAAAGGTGGATAAATGGATAATCAGAAAACGAGGGAAAAGGAGTATTATGATTTGAATTTAGATAAAGAACTGCTAAATAACTGTCAGGTCAAAAGCTTTGTGTACACTCTTGGCTTCAAATATTTTTGGTTAAATACTAGAAGCCATAGGGTTGTTTGGGTTTCTTTTGAATGACAATCTCCCCCTTCACAGCCAAGCACAGAAATAGCAAAGTGACAGCAAGCTCCTCTCCATCTGCAGTGTCACCCCACGGCTTAGAAAACTTTGCTGATCCCAGCAAGTTTGTGCTCTAAAAATAGCAGACCCCTTACTCCAGCTTACCTGCTCATTACTGGGAAAGTAGTTTTATCCTGGATGCTCAGGTACTGGGACACACAGCACAGAGCACTGCTGGGCACGACGTGCTGTAAATGCACCCACAGCTCCTCTGCCTGACAGAGGGACACCTCCAGAAGGAGCCACCCGCAGCAGAGCAGCCTCTCTCCAGTGTCAGTGGCTGTCCTTGGGTGTGGGCACCACCATGAGGACAGGTGATGCAGGGTCAGCTTCCCCCGCTTTGGTGCCCACCTCCTTCAAATTCTTGTGTGCACAGGCCATTCCAGCTGGGTAGGTGCTCTGGGATCCTCTGTGCCTTGCCAAAATCTTCCTCTGTCCCTTTTGGTGAGGGACGTTCCTCTCCTGAGGGTTTCACAGCTTGGGCTGTAACCTCCCAAAGCCCTTAGTTCCTTGAAGGTCTTGCCGAGGTCCAAGCCTGCCTCACACTGAACTGTCTCAGTACAGATGGCACTCCAATCTAACCTGGCAGTTGCAGGGATGGCATCTTAAAGCTCTGCCCTTGGATTAGTGGGATTTAGCTCCTGGGATCAGCCCCTGCAGAAGAGCTCTTTACATTTCTCTGCACCACAGCAGAGATGGCTCCTCTTACTGAGCTATTTAGGTTTGGAGTATGCAGAATATTTGAGTTTTGGCTTTACCATTCTGCTGATGTGCCATGGTCCCCTTTTCCCTTTTTTTTCCCCTGTGTTTTTCTTTTTTTTGTTGTTGCTGGTTTTTTGTTGGGTTTTTTGTTGTTTGGTTTTTTTTTTGTACCCATCATGACATACACAGAGATTTTTACACTTGCATCCAAGTCTTCTTGGGGGTTGGACTAGATGACCTTTAAAGGTTTCTTCCAATGCAAACTATTCCATTATTTAATGATTCTTGGTTATTTCTCTGGGTCCTGCATATACCTCCCTAGAGCTGAGCCCTTCAATAACCCATTCCCAGGCACCTTCCCCCTGGACCTGGCAATACAATTATCATCCTGGAAAAGCTTCAAATGTCTCCATGCCTGTCCTAGCTAGGAAGCCCCTTGCAATAATTTAGCTGCAGTCAGAGGCCCAGAATTTGTGGTCCAGAGGGAGTAATTTGTAATTCAACCTTTTAGCAGTATTAACTTCAATTACATCGTATAAATTATACACATCTCACTGGCGTGAGTTCAGGAGAAGCTTCTCTTGACTAATGACTGAGGGAAGCCACAGAGTCTTTCAGATGCAGTGTGGAGAGCAGCTCTCGCTGTTAATTTCATTCACTTGTTCCCATTCATTCATTTCCTTGCACAGCCCAAATCCAGGGAGGTTCCTGGACGTGTGCTCCACTGAAGGATGTTACAGCTCAAGATAGTTATCAGGGATCATAAAATAGCTTCATATTTGGAAAGTGCCTAAGACACACTCTAATGTCAAGCCTGAACTCAGAACATTGCTTTGTATGCTGCCAGTGCATTAGGCTTTTACTCAAATTTTACTCAAATTTTACTCAAAAAATAACATTAAGTAAAGTTTTTTTTCAGTTGGGAGTCTTTTTTTAAAATTTGAACTTATAAGTTTGATTTATCCACATACAGATATATCTATATCTCTATCCATATGTCACATGCTCAGTGCTGTCACATTTCTTTCTGCATCAGCAGTGGGGCTGCACAGTTTAATTCCACTTCAGGTCAGCAGACTCAAAGTCTCTAGAAGAAGCTGCAAAACTCCAGTGACTCACTTCTAGAGGATGTTTGTTTTTAGCATTCAAATCCCAGCAATGAAAGACTAAAAAAAAATCTTGGCAGTCTATTCATTAGTATAATTACTCTGCTCTTAACAATTCATACCTTTCCATAGCAAAGTGGGGATTTTGTTCCATAGCAAACTGGCTTTATCACGGTCTCCATTTTCATCTCCTTTTGTTTGCAGATGTAACAACCCTCCTTCCATTAGGTAATAACCAGTGGCAGTAATCCATCCTCCACAGGAAAAGCTGATTATCCCAAATGGTTCCAGCACATGTCTCCCATGCTCAGGGTATCCAAGACTAGGGATAACACTCCTACTTCTGCAAAACAAGCTCAGGTCCTGGCACTGCTCGATTGGTTTCATTAATAAACAAACAAGGTAAATCGAGCAGCTGAGGCAAGACCCCCCCAACTATTTGTGTAACCCATCTGGCCGAAATAAACATTGACGTTTGAAACCCTGCCTATATCTCCAAACTTGCTTTCATTCCTCACATCTACAGCTTATCATTACTGCCACAACCACACTAGAAAGCAACGATTTCTTTGCAATGCTGTGTTATTTGCATACCATCAGATTAATTCCCAACACTCTTTGGTGCTCACTAAAGTGTGTGTAAGTCACACAACATTTCCCATGGGACAGTTAAGCCACAGCTGTATCACTTTGCTTTTAATTTTTGGAGCAGGAGAGGGTGCTCTAATCTCTCAGTTTGACTTCCCTCATCAGCCTGGCCAGGCAGCCTCCTAGGATCTGCTGCTGTCCTGAGCTCTTCCAGCATCCTGGATACAAAATGTGTTTTGTAGTTAATTATACCAGAGGGTGCCACTGAATAAAGCTGATTTCTCTGGAAAATCTCTGCTGTCAGCAGAGAGAGGCAGGGAAAAAGCTTGATTCATGTTCTGCTCTCCCTGAAGAAAAGTCTTATATCTCAACTGATTGTAGAGAAAATTGAGGGAGAGTAGTACAGCAACACTCACATTAGGCTTTCTTCACGTCCTCTGGGCCCTAATTAAAAACTACAAGCTTGGAGGATCTACCGGGTTCCTATGTCTATTATTCCAAGAGCTAATTGCCCTCAACATTAAAAATACCCACTTAACATCTAGGGTGTCTGGCTTCAGCTTCCCGCAACTGGCTCTCACTCTGCCTTGGCTTGAGAAAAAAAAAAAACAAAACAGGAAGCACAATAAATATCACCTCCCCGTAGACATTTGCACACCATAATTAGCTGACATCCTAGTCATTCTCTGGGCAAAATAAATAAGCAGCTCATTAAGACTTTTGCCATAGAGCACGCTTTCAGGATTCCATCCTTGCAATGCTCTTTTAACATTCATTTTTAATTTTCTTTCCTTTGGCTAAATTAAAAACAGTATCAATTAGTAAGCCTCACTCCTTAGTGCTGAATATGGGCGTAATGGCATCCTTCATCACCTATTTGATTTTTCTCTGCTTTAATTCTATGGCTTGGATGAACACAGTTGCAGAACCACTGTTTTTAAGCCCTTCTCTGCCCTCCTTAGTGCAAGCATCTGCCTTGGAAGCGTGGCATAAATTTGTCTTTCCAGATGTTTACAAACCCATCTGGTTTAATAGGTGCTTTTCAAATAGTTCAATTTAATCAGAGGCCCAGACCAATTTGCAAATTATATGAATAGTACTTTTTCTCTCTCTTCCAGGTAATATGGTAGAGTTGTTGAACAGCACTGGGGGAAAAAATCACATCCCAGAGGCTCCACTAGAAAACACTAACAAAAGAGAGTCTTCATCTACTATCTTATGTCCAAATAGCAATTAATCTTTTTTTATTTTTTCTATGATGCAGACACACTGACTATGCAACACTAATTTTCTCTTCAATATCACCTTTCAGTAAGATGACAGTTTGCAGGTATTTAGGAAGACAGCATCACCATTTGACTTTACATGCCAGAATTGTGACTTAATCACAAAAGTTATATAAAGTCTGACAGACAAGATTTATTTTCAGTCCAGCCTCATGGTCTGGCATTACTAAACATCCACCCTTTCATTCTTTAGAAGTTCCTCTCCACTTTGTCCTTTCCATGACATTGAATTTGTGTGATGTCAACCCAAGCTGAGCTCACCTTCTTGACTCTGCAGCAGAGGAAGTATCTGATATCCCATGGTTTTTGGTGGGACTGGAATTTTTGGGAAGGATTGTCCTGCTGTGGCATATTATCCTGTTTGCAAGATGCAGTCAAGCGTTTGGAAACCCTTTTTCTCCAGATTATCTGGTTTTCATCAGAACACCAACAGGTCATCTCTGAGTCCTGCAGAGTCAAGTTCAAGTGACCCCACTTCTTTCCCAAAATGGCTAGATTTATTTGATTTTCTTGGAAACAGATTTTGTAGCCTGTGAAATCTGATGTCTCTGGCACTGGCATTAGTGGAATATATGATGTTGCAGGTTTAGATAGTCAATATTAGAGCTGGCAGGAAAGAGTCTCATAACACCAGCTGAGATATTTAGACATGTATTTATTTAGGCATCAAAACCTGTGTGTTTGACAGTCTTGTTTCCAGAAGCTCATTATACAGCAATACAGAGAGGAACACTCCTCTTCCAGGAGACCTTTCCAAACCTCTTAGAATACAACTATGATTCAGCTTAAGAAGTGGTTACTGTTTATAATCTTTTTTTACATGAGGCTTAGCCAGGCTGGACTTTTAATGAGCAAGTTAAAGCCATCTACTGAAGGAGATGTCTTCCCATGGGCAGGCAGGTACTCAGACATTGCCAGGAGAGCAGGGCTTCATCACAAATAGTGGTGACTTGGGCAAACATCACTCCAAATGTCCCTTGCTTCCTCTTTCTACCTGCCTTTATACACTGAGCATCATCTCACACTGTCTCGAATATCCCTTTGGTCATTTGGGGTCACCTGTGCAGCCTGTGTCTCCTCCCACTCTCTCAGGCACCTCCACAAGCATGGCAGTATGAAAAGCAGAAAATGCCTTGGCTCTGTGCAAGCCCTGCTCAGCAGTAACAAAAACATCTTCATATTATCAACTCTGTGTTCAGCACAAATCCAAAACACAGCCTCATAACAGCCGCTGGGAAGAAAGTTAACTCTACCCCAGCCAAAACCAGCACACTCAATGACAACTTCAATTTCATTGGTGGCCTCAACAGAAAACCTCAGGGGAACAGCAAACCTACACAGCACTTGTAGAGTTCAGGAAGCTTGCCATTCCTTGGATACTTAAAAAGTAAATGGCTTAAATGAAGTGTGGCAAAAAATAAAAAAATTAAAAAAATAAAAATCCCAAAACTGAACAAAACAAAAAAAAAAAAATAATATCACCATAAATCTTCTGGCAGACAAAGAATGATGGGTTTTGGCCAAGCCTGCACACAGGGAATGATAATAAGACTTCCAAATGCGTCAATGGACTAATGGATTGCTGACGTTTTGCATGATGTCTTACACTATGCTATGTTGCAAACTTTCCCATAATCACACAATCTCACTGGAGCATTTTTCAGATCCTGACAGATCTGATAACTGGTATTTATCCCTAAAATAAAGCCAGGAAATGACACTGAGTTACATTTCCTTTGCATGAAGGCTTTACAAACCCCATAGAGGAAATTATACCAGAACATCTTCTATCCCAATAGGTCTTTCCCAGCCTCTGGCATCTTTGGCAGCTTGAAGAAAATAGCCAGTTTTACAATCTTATCTAAATATCTGAGCTTTCAAATGTCTGCTGGATAGACTTTAACTTGGATACAGAACCACAGCACAGGCCACCCAATATTGATATTATACCTTTCTCCAGCTCTCGCCTTACCTATCAGAAAATTTGTTCTCTGTTATCGCCATACCCAGATGTCTAGCCATAATTAGGAACTACAGAAAACCCATAAATCACTGAATTAACTGATTAATTACTATGGAGCACGAGCTAGGTATGAGCTTCCCTGGGTAGATGGAAGGTCTCAGCAGGCAGCAGCCTCCAGCAACCTGATGACTTAATCTCTTCTGCTTCAGCTACGTATATAGATATATACATATATATCTTCAGTTCACAGAGTCATGGAATCATAGAGTAGTTTGTGTTGGAAGGGACCTTCAAGACCATATAGTTCCAAGTCCCCTGCCATGGGCAGAGACACCTTCAAGCGGATCAGGTTGCTCAAAGCCCCATCCAACCTGGCTTTGAACACTTTCAGAGCTTCTCTGGGCAACCCATGCCAGTGCCCCACCACCCTCACAAGGGAAAACTGTCTTACCAATATCTAACCTCACCCTGCCCTCCATCAGCTTGAAGCCATTCCTCCTTATCCTGTCACTCCATGTCCTTGTCAGAAGTCCCTCTCCAGCTCTCTTGTAGCCCCCTTGTGTACTAGAAGGGGCTCTAAGGGATCCTCAAAGTCATCCCTTCTCCAGGTTGAACAACTCCAGTTCTCTCAGCCTGTCTCCATAGCAGAGGTGCTCAAGCCCTCTGAGCACTTCATGGCCTCCTCTGGACTCACTCCAACAGGTCTACTTTCTTCTTATGTGTGTGTGTATACATATATATATACGTATATATATGTATGTATGAATATGTGTGTGTGCTCTGGGCTGCTCTTGCAGTGTCTGACAACAGCTTTGCATTGCATTGTGGCAGGAGAGTCACCACCTTCCTGCACCCTGGGTCTGTCGACTCCCTCCAAAGCCCTCTCCCATGGAAACCTATGGTCTGCCCCAGCCTTCCCACTAATCCCCTCTGTATCCACAGGGTTGGAGCAGTGCCTGCTCAATTTGCTGGAATGCAACTGGCTTTATTTCAGACTGACAGAAAAGCTAATCTAAAGGATTACTGGCATTTTTAAAAACTGTATTTAAAGCCTTTCTGACAACCCTCCCTCTCAAAAGGAAATATTTTCATAATTTACAGAGTCTGGGCAAAGCTTAATGAGGATCAATGTACCTGGTTTCAGAGCACACCTACTTTTTAGTGCCTATTAATTGTCATTTATAAAGGCAGCCCTTGACAGGGGGGATGTCCCCTATTTCCAGGGGACATTCAAACCACATGGAGAGTTGCAGATGGTTATTTTGTGGTGCTGCTCAAACTCAGTTAACCCATCTAGAGCACCACATCTGTTAAACACATGCTTTAGCTTTTCATCAAGACCAGAGGTAACAGAGCAAAACTCATCCCAGGTTCACTTTTTCTTTGCCTTCTGAGATTGTAGAAGTAATCAGTCCTAACTGCCGCATAAGGAGCAATACCTGCAATTCACCTAACCACAGAAGGGAGTAAAAAATTAAATTATCAATTGTTCGTATCTTCGTTTATGCCAACAGTGTGAATTTTTAAAAATGGAGTTATAATTCAATGAAGATGTTGACAGAAGCAAGACGAAGGATAAACCTTGCAATATTTCAAACCTGCTCTCTGCAGGAGTCCCAAACAAGCCCCCAGGCATTAATCCCTTCATGTGAAACACTCACATCCAGGCTAACACCTCGCTAAGTCCCCATTAGCTGCTGCTGCACAGCATGGAATGCTACAGCAGGGCAAGTGAGGAATGCCCTAGGAGAGAAGGAGAGGAAAACAGATCAAAACTGTTGGTGGAAATAAGCACTGACCCAGAAGACAGACAGGCATTTTTAAATACCAGCAGCCTGCTGTGTCCTGGTACAGCTTTTCCAGGTGGCCATCATGAAGGGTGCCTTCCAGAGCAGTGAGAGAAATAAACAGCATGTTCTTCACAGAAAAGAAAAGCCTTCAGAGAAATTTGACTTTCTAAGTACATCTGTGGCTGAAAACCAGGGCATTAACAGTTGGGGATCATCACAGCATCACTGCTCTTTGTGGAACAATTTATTTCAGACAGGATAAAGAAAGAAAGAGCCCCAAGAGCTGCAGCTCATCTCTTCTGGTGCCCATTTAAGGGAATTGATAGTATCTTTGTCTCTTTGGATGTTGAAAGTGTCTCTGCTGATTAAAATTCCCTGACGACCTACATCTCCTAAGCTGATAATGATAAGCCTCTCAGGCTGACGGTGTGGTGCTCTGATACCTCCAGTGTTGCTGTGGATGGGAGCAGACATGAGGCTCAGGCAGTCATTGCTGAGACCTCTGCAATCCAGAATGGAAATCTTGCATGCTCAGAGCCACGGGAGACAAAGGGCAGCATGCAGGTCTGGGAAAGCAGCAGAACTGCCGCCCTAGGAACCACCAGGCTTGCCATGGGCAGATCCAGTGGCACAAATGTCTGCAGGTATTTGTAGAGAGAACTGAAGGAGATTCATCACAGGAGGGTCAGAAAAGCCCTGTCCTAAACTGTCCATGGCTCTCACGGGCTGTTTCCAACTTTCCAAGGTTCCAGCTTCATTGGCCTTTTCTTCCCATTACAGATCAAGAGGTTCCACAAGTATCTGAGCCCAGACTCCAACGCTTGCCAGGGCAGTTCTCACTTGTCCTTTCAAACCAAGGTGTTTGTGAGGCTTGCAGTGCTCAAAGGTGGGCAAAGCAGAGCAGTCTGGTGAGAAACCACCTCCCCAGGTTCTAGGACTGCCTCCTTCTCAGATGGATTTAGTAGGAGCCAGACACTGGGGAGGACAGCTTCTTTTCCTACTAGCACTGCCAGCATCACACAGTGAAATAGGGACACAGTCCTTGCCTCCTTTCTTCTATCACTTTACCTTCTGCAGCTGTCTCTAAAGCAGACCATGTGATCTTGTACAATGAGGCAGGGAACCTGCTTTACCTTTTCCTGAGTTTTAAAGAGCACAAAACACAACCGAGCCTACACCTGGATCAACACCACTCTGAGTGACTGAAATACCAAGTGCATAATGCAGCAGGTGCAGTGAAGAGCTGTCACTTCTGCTTCTTCCCTAAGACTGTAGGCGTATGTGCAAGCCATGTTTTACCCCATCTTGAGTAATTTATGCTGCTTTTCCTGAACGCTAGACTTGTTTAGATGAGGATCTGCCAAGTTATTTCCTATCTGGTTGACTGGGAGGAGGGATGTCGAGAAGGAGTGTAAATACACCAACAGTATTCCGTCTGTATAATATATATGGTATCTATGTAGTATATAATGTAAATATCAGTTTAAATATTCCATCAGCTTTCAGCTGGTGAGGAGTGAAGATGTTCACCTACAGCAGAACCAAACTCTGGTTCTGGTCCTATCCCAGCCTCTAAACATTATCCTCTGAGTGGAAAGGCCAAGGAGAAATTATCCTGGGCCAGGAGGAATCTCAATACAGTAAAGTATGTAAGCATACTACAGTGAAGTATGTAAGGATATACTTAACTGTAAGAATCAGCATTTTGCACATTAGCCCAGCTCCATGTATTGGATCCAGGCTGGGAAAAGCGCTAGTCATCTCTCTGGGGGTTTCTGGTGGCTATTTCCCAAGTAACAAGCTACAGGGTAAGAGGAAATGGCCTCAATTTGTACCAGGGAAGGGTTAGACTGGATATGAGGAAAAAATTCTTCCCTGGAAGAGTTCTCAAGTGCTGGAACAGACTGCCCAGGGAAGTGGTGGGGTCAGATCGCTGGAAGAGTTCAAATCCATATAGTTGTGGCACTTGGGTTCATGGTGTGCTTGGCAGTGCCAAGTTAATGATTGGACTTGATGCTCTTTGAGGGCTTTTCTAAACTTAAAATTCTGTGATTCTATTCTAGTTTCTAAATGGTACCAGGCCATGAGATGCAGAAGAGATGGTTATGTGGGTACAGTGTGAACAGAATTCTTCTTAGTACACCTAGGCAGGTCCAAAGAGGTGGAGGATACTCCAGCAGGTAAAACAACTTTTTTCAGGCTATTGTGCTTTGTAATAGGCTTTTTCTAAGTCTGGAAGCAAATTATTTCACCCACCCAGCAAAGACAAGCATGGCTGTCAGCCTTGAACAAACCATCTTGTATCAATTAACAGGCTCTTCTTCTCATTCATCATCTGTGTTTCTTCTTCCTTGTGTTCACCACATTCTCATGACTATAGGCAGAAGAATATCCACCTTTAATTTCCTGGTCCAGCTGCCATCCTCAGCTGCTGCCTGCTTTGCCAAAGCCCCAACACAGAAGAATTTAGCAAACCCAGTATGTCTGTGCCTTGTGGCTAGCTGTCCTACAGGCTTCTGCAATTCACAGCCCCCAGCCAGGGGTATGTGACATGTTGGACCTTACCTTTCATCTCAATTGGCCTCCAGCAGCACAGTGGATGCCTAAAGTGGCTCTGGCTCTGAGGGGAGCTTATTTGTGTTCCTTCTTCCTCAGTTTTGCAAGGAGAAAATCAAAACAACCTGACATCTGGTTACACTTAGCTGCTGTGCTGGTTTATGTCATGCCTTTCTTCCCTAGTCTTTAATTTTCTTTATTAATCACCTCTGAGCCAAAATAGCTGACACATGTTCTCCTCACACTCTGCATAGCCCACAAGAGAGCGCTCCTTCGCTGGCAGACCGGGCATTTTCCAACTGGTTAGACTGGAAAGCAATTCAGCTGGGGTAGTTTGATCCCTGGGCTCCCCTCTAATCCGCTGCTCATGCTCAAATACCACCGAAAACAGCTCCCTGGGAATCAGACACAATGCATCAGCATCGGATCTGTCAGAGAGGGATTTTTTTTCCAGGAAAGAGATTTCTGCAGGGTTCAAGCACTTGCAAGCAAAACAAGAGAGCATGACAAAGGAGAGGATTTCTGTTATTCCAGTCACACATTTTTCCATGTGTAAGTGTGATTTGTCAGTTCATCATCCAGACTAAACTGTCACTAGCAGGGTTTTTATCCTTAGACCAAGCTGAAATCAGTGCTGGTAAAATACATTTCACTGTCCTCAGCCTTCCTTCTCATATTTCTGTCCAAAAAAGCCTTGGATGTTCCACTAAGACACTGGACACAATTTGTTTCTCCAATTAAGCATTTAGCTGCTCTGGAGAGAAGAGTGTCAAGCCTCTCTCAGAACCTCACTTTAATTAAGTTTCCCTCTTGGTGAACGTCTGAGTATGACAAACAATTCAGAGGACTCCCTAAATGCCAAGCTTGTAACCACTCCTGATTTTATGTTATTCTGAGGATTTTTCCCTGCTCAGACAATCACTGGGTCTCATCGTGCTGTGTGTGCAACAGTCCTGGTGCTAATCAGCAAGTCAGAGCTGCAGCCCCTCATCACCGTACCCTGCAGCTGCAAAGCAATGCTATAAAAGCATTTAATGAAGCATGATGCCTGAAAAACACCTAGCTCATTCCTCCAGGGAACGGGAATGCCCTCAGCCGTGATCAGAGTGATGCTTGGACCCACTGACTGGAGGGAGGATGGTTTAGTCTGCCTGGTGTCCTGTGTCTCTTGCATGTGGCTCTGTGTCAGCTGCACTGGGGAAGGGCAAGAAGTTCTGTCTTCTTCAGAGCAGTGCAGCCAGGACATTAGGGACGGCAAGGCAAGCCCCAGCTATAAAATTGGGGATGATGAGTACCCCAGTACCCAGCAGTGGCTCTTGGGGCTGGCCTGGGCTTGGTCTCTTTGGATAAACACCTGGTTGAGAAGTCAGGTCTTCCAAAAATGCCTTGGAGATTGAGTTTGTCCCTCCTTTCCCAATATCCACTGAAGTTTCTTTTCTTCCCTGTAGCGGTAAGAAATTCCCTCCCAGCTGTGCCTGTCAGCAAATGTGTCCCCTGCAGTGTCACTGGTGGGATTCGAACTCTCCAGCTGATGCCAGGGTGTGCTTCCACGTCCACAGGGTAACTGAACTCCAATGTAAGTGAGTGTTTATGGAGCCATCAGGGAGTTGAAAAGTTCCCACTAAAATATTGGAGAAGCTGGGTAGCTGCATTCAGCTCCACTCCCGGGTATATAGTGACATACATTATGTCCTCTGGGTCTAACATATCCATGTGGTGTCAGACAGGCTGTAAGTAGGAATTACAAGCTCTGCTGGGCCTTCACTGCTCTAGACCATCTTCTGTTCCACACCAGAGTGGTCTCACAAATCAGCCCTTGTTCCCTAATGCCTTCTGACCTCCCCAAAGTGTCCCGCCTGGCCCGCCATTGGCATCTAAAAAAAGCCAGCAGTCTCTCAAAGGCTATGTCTCTCCTATCATCTGCACCATGCCCACAGAAGCTGCAGGTGCCCCATCCCTGGAAGTGCTCAAGCCCATGTTGGGTGAGGGTCTGAGAAACCTGATTTAGTGGAAAGTGTTGTTGCTGTTGGGCAGAGGGGTTGGAACTAAATGGTCTTTTAGGTCCCTTCCAACCCAAAACATTCTATCATTCTACAAAGCACAGACTCAAATGGAAAAAACAGAGAGGGATGGCTCAGCTGTGGCTGAGAGCAGATGGGACATGGCAAAGCCTCTGGATCCCTGTGCATTGGGATGCTCAGCCTGCTGCCCTGCCAGGGAGAGTAACCAGCTACAGTGCTCATATACCAAGATAAACAATAAATTCATAGAACCAGGGGTATAAATAAGAGGTTTATTCTGCAAATTACAGCTGCAAGCAGCCTGTGTTTCAGAAGGATCATCTTTAGATTTTACCAACACCACTGTAGGGAAAAAAAAGGGGTCAAATGCTAATTGCTGAGTTTTTGGGGGCATGGGGTTCAACACTGAAGGAATTACTCTAATTTTCTAACTTCTTGTTCATACAGTGCTTTAACTTATCCTTTCAAAGCTGAGGGCCCAGTATGTGCATGGAAATTGTTTGGATACTGCCTAAGGTGAGGGTCTGACACAGGTTAGCTGCCCGTAAAGAGGGGTTTAAAAGGAAACCCTACCACATACTACCTTGGGTGGATGGAGCTAATGGAGGGATGTCACCACAAGCTAATCTCCTTGAGATGGTGGCTCCAGGTCCAGGCATACACGGGCATGTGGTTACTGCTGTATCTGAACAATCAGGGGTGTAGTAGGAAGGACTGCTTTGAGTCAGCATTCAACTCTAAAATCTCCCAGAAATGCTCAGACATCCTCTAGCCAAGATTTTCTGTCTCTCAGAACTCTGCTTAGACTCCCTTTAACTCATAAAGCACCTTCCACCTTCAATTCCCCCCTCCTGAGCAGGGAGACACTTGGAATGGGGTGCTGGTGTCTGGCTCCTTCCCTGCCATGACCCAAGCTGTGGAAATGAATGCATGCCTTCAATTGGGTGATAAAAGAAGGGGATTAAAACACATCTGGCCATGTCTGTAACATGTAGACAATACCTCCTCAACTCCCATGGTTGTTGAGAAGAAAAGGATGTAAAAATGATGAGACACTCCATTGCTATGGCAACAGGAGCCATTGAATTATGGTTGGATGTAGTCAAGTCAAAATAATCATGGAATTGCATTTGTGTCTCCAGCTCACTGTTTATACAGGTCTTTTTCACCGGTGTTCCCATTCTGTGCTATTCCAGAAACAGAACACAAAACATTGTCTCCACTCCCTGGACAGATGGCATGGTCTCCCACAAGGCTTTTATGTATCTTTATCAACATTCTAGGTTTCTGAGCTCTTGTAAAGTATACACGTCTCCCCCACGGTTTGCTTAGTGCTAACCCCTGTTATTTCATTGTCTGGCAGAAAAACAGATAAACAGAAGAAAGGCAACTAATTCCCCTGAGCTGACATCTGTCCTGATGCTGAAGGAGCTCCCAGCAAGGAATACAGAAAGGGTTGTGTTCTGCTGTCAGTTAGCTTTTGCAGTAGGGGAAAGGACTGTGTTAAAGAATCTGTTTTTCACAAAACTTGTCCAACCCTCACCCCTGGGGCTGAACCCTCCAGCTGGGTGGACATCTTTATTTACAGCATCCATTTCATCACAAGGAAGCCTTGTTCCAGGGAAGAAGACACATTGTTCCAGGGAAATGAATTCTTGACACCAAGCAGTGACTAAGCAAAGATGAGGTGTAGTAATGGAAGATAAAGTTTATTGCTAATCAGATTTCGGCTCGCATGGTCACAGTGTCAAAACCTGCATGTTTATACTCAATTATCACTTAGTTGAGTTCAGGGGAAATGAGGTCAGAGAACTGACTACATGATGAAGGAAAGTAAACAGCAGCACCCTCGGGCTCAACAGTGTTGGCTTAGACTTCCATGCTACATGAATGTGATGCATGAGGGCAAATACATCAGGCTGAGGTTTTCGAGTCTTTTTGGAGGCAATGATGGTGGCTCAGGCTTACTAGCAACATCGAGATTTCCTTAGGAGCTTGAACATGGCACACTTTGGATGTTGGAAATAAGGGAAGAAGGAAGGAGCACAGCTGGAAGAGGGGGAGAGATGACTGTCCTGGCATTGCCATTAGACACAGTCTGAGCAGTACTATTTGGCCCCAGAGGTGAAGAATATTCCTTAGTAGAACAGGTGAAGCAACAAAGTCCAAAGAGATTGATGGAAAACCATCAAGAAGATGGCGTATCCTCCTAGAAGATTATAGAAAATTCAAAATTCAAATTCAGCAGAAAAGCCCCAGTCCCACAAGAACTGGAAACTCATAAAGCAAGAAGGCAGAAAGAAACAATGACATGCATGTATGTAGGAACCAGGCTCTGATTATGTTTTTCAATTTGCCC
This sequence comes from Rhabdornis inornatus, assembly GCA_013397075.1. Classification (NCBI taxonomy): domain Eukaryota; kingdom Metazoa; phylum Chordata; class Aves; order Passeriformes; family Rhabdornithidae; genus Rhabdornis; species Rhabdornis inornatus. The sequence goes on from VWZS01008936.1 coordinate 212,044, forward strand.
TTTTTCCTGTATGAGAGGATGGATTTCCACTTAATATTGGTTAAAGTGGGTCATATCTCTAAAGAGCAAAGGATAAATGCCTGTTCCTGGCTATTGTTGCCCCATGCTGAGTTGTTTTGCAGACTTTCTAAACCTCTGCCGCAATTTGTTATGAAGTGAACACTTATGCTTAACTTTTAAGCAGCATAGATCTCCATATAAGTCTATAATATATGCAGAGGATCATTAAATTTTTATTGTGCCATTCTGGTGGGGGAAAAAACCAAACTGAAAACAAAAAATCAAGCTAACAAGCAAAATTTGTAATATAAATGGGGTATGTTTATCTAGTGTGATATTTTTACTAGAGATGAAACAGAGGTGTTTTGGAGCTGTTTGCCCGAAAGAAATTTAAAACAGGCTTGTGTAAGAGGAAGAAGGTGAAATCCCAGAAGCCTTTGTTGACACCTCAAAGCATAACTTTCCAGATGCTTCTAATAAGCCTCAAGCTACATAATGAATACAGTTTTGCAATAACACCATTGGCAGGATTAGAAAGCCTCATCAGTTTTGGTCTGATGCATTTTCCTATGGATACAGGGAGCAGGAGGCACAGCATAACAGCAGTAATGGGTAACAGAGTTGGGAACAGATGGCAGCGATTGGAGCTCACGTCAAGTATTGAGCAACATGAAGGTTCGGCAGGATTGGATTTGGCTTTGTGGCTTGGCCTGTTTTAAAGAGAGGCATTGTCTGCAAAGATCCAGTGTGGGATTAGATTTCCAAACTCTTCAAAGTCTGAGGGATGCTTGGATAGAAAACAAAGGTCTGGGCTATTTGCTAAATAATAATAACAGCAGCTTCTGGTTGCTATGTTTGATCCAGATATTTCCTTGGAAACAAAACACAGTAGCAGCTTTTGCCAAGTCAGATGACGCTGGTTTGAAGCCCAAATCCAAATGTAAATAACAATAATCATTTGGAGGGGAAGAAGTTTACCAAAATCCCAGTTAGGTAATCTGCAGGGGCTTTTATCCACCTGGGCTGCTCTTAGGATTATCATCTGTACCACCACGAGTGGTGCAGAGAAGGGGAAGATTATTTGTGAGCAAAGAATGGACTTCTGACAAAGCTCCTGATGTCAGGTTTAAAACAGACAGGAGCTGCATGTTTCTTTTTCACTTGGTGCACAGAAATCTGCTTCTGGATGGCATAAAAACCCCCGTGTGTCTGTGGCAGCTGCACACAGTGTAGTCCATGTTCAAACTCCAGCTCAGGAGGTCTTTAAACGACTACTAAAAGCTGAGAAGGTCTGTTAGGAAAGCTTCACTTTTTTTTTATCCATTGCACCTTATCCTACAGGTTCTTGACATGTCAGAGAAAGGACAATTTGACCCAGAAAAAACTTTCTTGTGTTTTATTCCAAGTTTCCAAATTTCTCTCATTCCCAGAAATTATCATCCAAATCACTACTATAATGTGAAGAAATTAAGTGTTTAGCTGTGATAAAAACTTATGAGTGATGAGTGCAGTGTCCTAAGAGCTGTCGTTACAGACAATATGTGTCATTCTGTGTCACAGCACTGAATGTCTGAAAATTCTGCCAAAATTAAACAGTCTGGGAAGATATGACCCCAATGGGCAACTGCCAAGACCTGGGAGAATGACTCTGTAGTTAATAGATGTAGCCATAATTTTGGTAATTATTGGTTTCCCTTATGAGTCTGACTCCACAATGTAGCACATACTTTTGAAAAGAGCATTGTTCGAATGTAGGAAAGAAATAGTGAGCAAGCCTTTCTTCAGCTGTAAAAAAAAATGACATCTTGGTGTGATTGGCAGATGACTGGTCAAGCTAGGCTTTGGTTCACTCTTCTAGACTCTCACATCCTCAAATAAATCCACACAATTCTCACTTTTGTCTCCTTAGATCACCTGCCAGTGTAGTTTTATCCTATTTTGCACACCAAGGTGTCTTGTGTCCAATTAGAAACTGGCATAATCAATAATTATTATTAATGATAGCCATATGTTTCCACCAGGAAACAAATTATATTCTCTGCAGCAGAATGAAGCTGCTGCTTCCATGTTTCTCCCTGCTCCAGCTTGAGGGCTTACACAGAGGTGTTTGTAGCTGCACAACCACCTCTTCCAAGGTACACAGTGGAAATCTTGTGCCCACGTGCAGTGTTTTTCATCCAGTCACAGGGCTGACTTTTTGACGCTTCATTGAGCATCTCCTGCGCTAAGGAGAGGTCTGAGTCAGGACAGAATTGGTGAGTCCAGCTGCAGTAATAAGTACGAGGGGAAAGAATTTGCTCTCGGGAGAGAATGACTTGAACAACCTTCTCAAGAAGGCTGCTAATACACAGAAATATGTGTGATCAAATTTTCTCATTTCAGCACACCGTGGCATCATAAAGGGTATGAAATCCATCCCTTCACCTCTGTTAGAGGCGAGATCTGAGATGAAGCAGCACATATATCGGCTGCGCTTTTTAAGGGCTCCCTGCTGGTTCTTTGTGTTAATGTGGCACTTTGACATTCCTGCAATTCAGTAGTAAAGGAGACACTTATTTCCTGGTTTTGGCTAAGAAAGATGTAGAAGTACCTGAGGCGCTAGATAGTTCATAGCACAACTGATTGTAACACACAAGCTCATTTGCAACAAGACCAAAATACATCCCTGTGTAACATACCTTCTTTCTAAGGAAGGACTGCTCATCACATCATCTGTGCTACCTTGACATCCCTGTAGCAGTTTCTCTCTACAGTGGTGCTCAGCAGCTTCTGGTCTGGCAACATGCACAGTGATTCCAGAAACTGATGTGGGGCTGTCTAGCGACAATGCTATGAAACGTCACCGTCTGCCCAGTCTTGGATTTTTGGCCATGAGCCTGTTTCTCCTACCCTGTGGAGGTAGAGGTCTCAATGCAAACATTGTCCTATTCATTCAGGCCATAATACAGGCCTTATTTAAAGCTTAATTTGTTCTGTGCTGAAATGAGAATAAAACTTCAGGATTTGATGGCAATTGTTAGAGCAGACTGAAAACAAATTTTTGGAAAATGTTTTCTCAGCTTCTCATTATGTTATGCATTTTATAAAACACTTTTCCAGTGTTATTGCCTGGGAAGTTTAGATAGAAATAGGTCCCCTGTTACTGAGGATGTCATCTCCTCCTGTTATCATCAGATGTCATGCGTGTTTACTACAGCAGTGGCTCTTTGATGTTTGCAGATGGAAGATGGCAGCGCACAGCAGAACATAATAAAAAGCAACGGAAATGTTGTTTGCCCTAGTTTCATAGGGAAAGGAGCCCTATGCAATCATGCTACCTTTGTGACTGCCTCCCTGTGTCTTTGTCTGCCTAAGCTTTCAGTCCTCTTCTTTATTCCCCAAGTAGCTTTGAACATGCTTCAAAATTTCAGTCACTTTTGACAGAAAGTTGGATACCTCAGGGGTACTCTAGAGCTAAAGATTTTCTGCTCATAGTCAATGGAGAAAACCTTTACTAGTTGTCCAGAGGGAAATTCTGTAGAAAAGCCTGAACCCTTACAAGGTGTAAGAGGATCAACCACAAGACACAGATCCATAGGAAGGCAGGTTTTGGTGACACCACATGTTGGAGTGAGTCATCACTGTAATGAATATGGCTGAAGGAAAGAAGTACAGAAACACTAGGAGCTCTTGCCTCCACTAGGGAAATGGTATGTCCAAGTCAAATCACCTCAGTCAACATTAGCAGTTTGCAGGGACAATGCCCTATTTTGTTTGGTTTTTTTTTTCTCATCTGTGAAAGTCATTACAGTGGATCTGGAGGACCTTTAACTCAGTGGTTTTTCATTCGTATTGTAGTAGTTGTAACAAGCCCCTGCAATCCTAAAAGAAAAGTGGTACAAACAGAGAGCTGATTAAGTAGCCTTTGGGCAAAAAGCAACAGATAAATATCACATGGACTGAGGATATAAGTAGTAATGTGTACTCTCAGCCCAGAAGCCCCGAGTATCCTGAGCTGCATCAGGAGCAGCACAGCCATAGCAGGTCAAGGGAGAAGATTCTTGCCATCTGCTCTGGTGAAAACCAACCTGCAGTATACCTCTGGGACCCCCAACATAAGAAGGTTGTGGACAGGATAGAATGAGTCCAGAGGAGGCCATGAAGATGATCAGAGGACTGGAGCACCTGTGCTATGGAGACAGGCTGAGAGAAGCTCAGCCTGGAGAATGGAAGACTCCAGAGAGACCTTATTATGGCCTTCTAATACCTGAAGGGGGATATAAGAGAGCTGGAGAAGGACTTTGGACAAGGGCATAGAGTGACAGGACAAGTGGGAATGGCTTCAAACTGACAGAGTGCAGGTTTAAATCAGATATCAGGAAGAAATTCTTTATGATGAGAGTGGTGAGGCACTTGTATAGGCTGCCCAGCCCCATCCTTGGAAGTATTCAAGGTCAGGCTGGATGGGGTTTGGAGCAACCTGGTGTAGTGGAAGAGGTCCCTGTCCATGGCAGGAGGGTTTGGAACAAAGTGATCTCTAAGGTCCCTTGCAGCCCAACCCGCTCTGCCCTTCTCTGTTTATCCTGGAGCTGCCCTGGCCAGCAGTAAGTGGGTAGTTTATGGCTCCTGTGAAATGATACACTTTGAGAATTTGGTTTGACTTTTATGGAGCTAGTTGATGTCTACCTCCAAGACAAGAGTAATTTCTTGTCTGCCAGTCCTATACATGACATAGAGACTAACTCCAGCCTTCAGGGGCTCTGGTGAGTTTTACTTGTAAAAGGGTATTTGCAGGGCATGTGTGAGACTCTAAGGGTGGATATTCCTATTGCATCTCTCCCTCTCTCTCTCTTGTGTCATGTTGCTGCTCTCCTGAATCTAGGTCATGGGTTGAAGAAATGGAGGTCATATGGCAGAGGGGTGTCCATAGGAATATTGCTTTCTAACAGCAATCTCTGAGCATCCATCCTGCACAGATCACCCCTTTGTCATGGCTTCTGTTGCTCTGTGACCTCACAGCCCAGTTCAGCTGCTTAGATGGCCCTTTATTTGTGTCCACAGCATCTCTCATTTCTTAGGAATGTCCAAGAGATTTTTGTCAAATCCATCCAAGAAGCTGTGAGGCCACAAAGAGCTGTGAGAGATCTGAACTGAGCCGTTCTAGCACTTGCATCTGCAATGCCAGCCTGAATCTTCCGTCATTAAGCCTGGCATAGCTCTGGCCCTGGACTTGCATGCCCACACAAGGCGTCCATTATTTAGTGTGTTGATACAGCCCTCCCCAACAGACCCTTACAAGGCCTTCTGGAGGCCTTCAACAGTTCTCTCCTCCAGGATAATTCAGCTATGACAAATCTCATCCAGGAAATATGACCTCATGTTGGAAAAGATGGAGCCATCCAAAAGTGCTTGATGCAATTTTATGGAGTAGCACGGGGCAAAACAACTCAAAGAAAATCCTTTCCACCCAAGAAACCTTGTTCAATGTGATGGTGAAAATACAACATCAGCTTTTTAAAATTTCCTTTTCTGAGAGTCTGGAAAACTTGAATAAAACTTATCTCACCTCCCAAACAGTCTCCTAAGAGATCCTTCGAGGAAAATGTGTGGTGCTTCTGTCCTCTGCCATATAGCCTGTACTAGCCCTGGGCTACAATGAGGGAACTGCAGGAGGGAAGCCAAGGGACCAGGCACAAAAGTTGAAGCTGTGATTCTTTTTCTATAGCTGGTTACACTATTCTTATAGTGTAACTAGCCCCAGGCCATCTCCCACATGTCAAAGCAGAGCAACAGAGATGCACTGTACTTCTTTGTCCATCCTTCATACAAAGCAGATGTGCTTTTTTCAAACTCACCTCGTATTAGGAAAAAAGAGTGTGAATGCAGGTCTTTTGAACCCAATTTTTTGTCCACTCCACTAAGACATTATTGCTTTAAGAGGCTCCAGGGACTCTGATTACCAGAGCTTCTAATTTTCTGATGCTGTCTAAACACCTAAAACACTGACCAGAAGAAGGTCTTGGATTTAAGGGCTCTTGACCGTCTCCTAGGACACAGAAGGGATGGCACACATGGACTCACAGAGGGGGGGGGTCTCCTGCTCCCTGCAGCCTCACACGCTCAGCATCAAAGGATTTTCAGGCTCTCCATTCTCTGCAGTGGAATATGAGAGTTTCTGGGTTGAGGTTCTGGGTTGAGTTTCTGTCCACCCTTACCTTTCAGCACATCTGGTCCTAAGCAGCCATCTTCAGCCTTTGCAAACTGCAGACCTCCTGCAGGCCCACCAGAATCCAAGCTCATTGGAACCAGCTCCTGGGATTTTCCCAGACTCTCATCCATGTGCCTGACAGGTTCCTTTGACAGCCAGGTTTAGGGATTTGTCCCCAGGCAGACAGTTTTAGTAGAGTGCTTTGAGGAAACTGGTTTGCCATTTGTCTATGTCCACCTGTGGCAGCTTAATGGAGAGTAATGAACCCTCTAAATGAAAGACATTAACTGAACTGATGAGAGAAATCGAATTATTGTCTCACCCAATACTTCCAATTTACCTGCCAGTTCATCTTGCCCAAGGTGTGCTGAACATGAACATAGCCTCTGTCAGTCACCAAATTTCAGGCAGAGAGAGAAATCCTGCCCTGGCTCCCCAGAAAAGTACAAGTGTGTTAGCAAAGTCCTTGGTCAATTGCTGACTGGCTTTTATAACTCACTTTCTGTCCCTTTAATCTGACCCAGTTGGAGGTTGATTTTTTCTCCTGGTGATTTGCACTGACAGCAAGTGTGTCTCCCCCAAACCAAGCCCGCCCCTGCCTGAGGCTGAGACCACACGGTGGGTGCAGTATGAGTGGTCACAGATTCACCCATTGGGTGAATTCATGCTGTTTTAAATTTAGTGACTGCACAAATGTTAAACATGGAAACATCAAGACAAACTTGAATACATGGCTTCCAGGATGCACATGAGAAGATCCTAAGTTCTCCCAACACTCAGCATCACCTCAGCACTGGCAGGCAGCATGGCAGACTGGAAAGTAGAGTCTGCCTGCAAATTTCCCAGTTTGAGGCAACATCTAACAGGTTAGCATACCTAAAACTGGGATACTTGCAAACCAGTTTGATGCCCAGGGTACAGGGGTGCCTTGTGAGCACTTAGTGCAAAACACAGAGGACTTAAAGCAACTCAGCAATGTATAAGAAGTCTTTTTTTTCTTACTCATCATGCATCCAGCTATGGGCAAAGGGGACATTTTTGTTCTTGGTGATGTTTGATGAAGTAGATTTAATCAGACAGGACATTGGTAGTGCTGTGTTAGCCCATCTATTATTCAGGTTTTGTTTCTGCTGGTCCCTAGATAGATTAGTGTGTCTCCCAGATGTTCTTCCCTGTTCGTGTGATGTCTTTTAGTTTTTGTGGTCGATAACCTTGTACCTTGTGTGTGCAAATCTGATTATATTTTGGTCTAACAGAAAATGTCAGCTTGCATATACTTCTAAGAATGATGGATATCCTATCTCTGGAAATAGCAGAGCCACAAATGGGAATTATCCCTGAAGTCGACATGATCTATTTGCAAAATGGAATAGAAACAAAATAAAATAAAATAAAACAAAACAAAACAAAACAAATGCGTGTTGGAAGGGCTTAAAGATACCTAAAGCACAACATGGCTTTATTATTTTCTTCTGTAAAACTGCATCAATAAATGGAAAATGGCAGCAAAGAAGGAGATAATAGTGCATAGATGAGGTGTGAAGGGAACACAAAGATAAAATCTCAGGTTTGGCTCCTACTGTTTCTTGCTATGTGATCCTGGTAAGAGTTCATTTTAACCATCTCTCTTTTGTGCTGGCATTTTCCTGCCTCTTCTTACTCATCATTCATTCTAAATTCATGCTGACCTTCTCCTGCTCCTCCCAAAAATGTATGGATCCTCATCAGAAAAGACCACCAACCGTGAAATATGATCTTTTGCACTACTGCCTGTCTCCATCAGTTGTCTGTTATCTTAGCCCAACAAAGACCCTCTGTTGGGGCTGCTTGTGTGCTTAAAGCACGTACAAATGTTTTTGCAAAACTTGGGGCTGGGGCCATCAAGAGATGCAAGGGAGACACCCCAACACTACGGACACACAATGTTTTCAACAAGCTCAGCCTGCTTTCCCAAAAAGCATGCAGAGCTCCCTGAATACACAATTTTAAGTAGGTTTTATTTAGAATTACTGTGATTTTTTTTAAATTGTGTTCTCTCTTTCTATAGATTTTCTGATGCTGTGGTGGCTAGAAAGGGTCTTGGTGCTCATGTCGGAAAATGCACTATGTATAAAATGGGATGTTGTTGACAAAACTTACAGATGACTGAAGCTCATCAACAGTAGCAAACAGCTGGTGTTAGTCAAGATGCAAATTAGTTTTCCATGTCAGGAAGGAAGGCACAAATAATCGTCCCAAAACTCAGCAATAAAGACCTACTTCTGTCATTTAGGATCCCATATAGCTCCAGGACATAAAGCCTCCTGAACTTATGGGAATGCCTTGGTGCAAACAACAGCTCAGCTACGGTCTCTTTGGATTCAGGATTCCTCGCATTGATTGCCACAATTAGGATGAAGCTAAATGAGTAAAACTGAATGACTGGGGTCTATGGAGCGTGACTCTTTCATCTGGTGGCTCAAGAGATCCTGTTCAATTTTCACTGGCCCTTTAGGTTCAGATGCCACTGGAAGGTGGTGGCAGACCCTAATTATAGACATCTGTGAGTAATGCATTTCACAGCTGTTGTGCTATAATGGGCAGGGAGAAGTTCAGGCAGCAGCCAACATTTTCACGGAGTGCCGGATGCCGGTTGCTGGGTCTCTGCTTGGTGCAGAGCCTGTGGGTTGCAGCTGCTCAGGCTGGGAGTCAGGCAGCTCCTGGGGAAGCACATCCCACAGGGGAGGCCAATGCTGGTAGAAAGATTCCAGCTGTACCTGGAGTGAGAAGGTGGTCCTCATTCCCAAAGGAGAATCATCCTACCGGGCCATAACAATCACTGCCTCTAGAAGCAACAGAAATGTTGAAGAAGAAATTGAGTTTGAAGAGACAAGCCAGGAGACAGAGAGAAGAGTATTGCAAAAATAAAAGACCCTGGGGGTTATTCCAAGGTAGTTCTGTCACCACGGTCAGACATGAAGCGGGATTGACAGACAGCATCAGATAGAGGGAGATACTCCCTCAGTATCAATTCAGTGATGGTCCTGAGATACCTTGTGCCCTGTCTGCCCTCTGCATCTCTTTTGTGTCAGGCTTTCTCTTCATTTGCCTTCATAGATGTTACACTTCTAACATATCTGGCTCTCTAGAGACTCTGGAAGCAGAAAATAGGTCTGTGGGGTTAGAAATAGGAGCCAGCTATAAATAGTGTGATAACAACCTGCAAATAAACTGAAGGGCCAAAGTGTAATGGCAGAGGGCTGTCACCATGTGTGGGAGATGTTGCTTTCCCTGCTACTGGCAGTCCAGGAACAGTGGCTGTGGACTATCCATTGAAAGCATCCAAGTTGCCATGTGTTCAGACAGGGAAGAATTCAAGCTCAGCCCCATTCCTCACAGCCCCTGCTATTTCTAGCTCCCTTTCATGTGTGTGTGTGTGTGTGTGCGTGTTGTAAATAGATACAATCTTTAAATAGTCATGACTGCAGATGGTAGTTTTCAAATAAATTCAAGTGAAGGGCTGTGGTCTGACTGAGTGCTCTGGCGCAAGGTCTGGCTTCTCACCATAGCCTTGGTCCTAGGATCCAGCTGAATCAAAACCAAGACCCTCAGGATACAACACCTGAATTGTTTGGTGCTGGGTTTTGTTTTGCATTAAGTAGCTGGTTACAAAGTCCTTCCAAATTTCTGCCCAGGCAGACAGAGCATCACCTGGGTGAAACACAGCCCAGTTCCTCAGGGCACCTGGAATGCACTCAGATACAAGTTCTAGACAGCACAGTGACGGCCTGGAGGCAATGGGCAAGGAACAGGACACAAAGCAGTGCAGAACTTGCCTACTGGCTTCAAACACATGTGATGGATTATAGTGCTTGGTGTGTTTTACAGTTTGGATGAGGAGTGTCCAGTCATCCAGCAACTTTCTCCTGTTTTTAACCACCAGATACCATAATCCAAAAGTTCCTCTGGAAACCCCTGCCAGCAAAAATCAACCTGTTTATAAGATATCTGATCACATGTGTACACTTGAATTTAAACTGAGCTTGTTAAACAGAGGTCTGAGTCTGTTTTCAGTCAGTTTCTGCAACTATAAAACAGGGACAAGGGAGAACAAAGACCAACAGCTTCTTGTAAGCAAAACTATTTTTTTGCCAGACTTGATCTTTGAGTCACAGGACCTGTCCACTTCACCTTATGACTATCTTCCAACTTTTTGGTCAGCCACTGAAAATACATTTGAAGCAAAAATTCATCTCACCCTCTCTGCTAGCTTTGCAAACCTGGTCATTGAGTGATACAGAAGCTGAATTAAAATATCGTTGCAGGCTTTAAAGTCTGAAAAATGTTGCTGCTGTTAAAAACATCTGCATGCCAGAAGGAGGAGGATCCAGTTTTCCTGGCCAGAGCATGATGCTGACTGGCCTCAATGCAAATGTTATTATGTGAAATGCTGTCCAATGTGATGATGTGCTCAGGTCCCCATGCACAAAGTACACCATGCATTGGCTTATGCACCACTGTCCAATACAACCAGTCTTGACAATTTCTAGAAGTGAGATTTGGATTAGAACACTATCTGTAAACTGTGCAGGAGCAGCTGCTTGGTTTGGTTTGGCTGTGTCCCTGATTCAACAGGCTTGGTTCAGAGCTGGGAGCTCACTATAAGGCAAATCTCCCTGCTAGGGTGGGGCAGGCACATATTTTTTACATGACAGCTATGCAAACACAGCACTCTGGTAATTCATAAAACTGGGATAATGCAAAAAGTCATGAAATTCTTGCCTTCTGGAGGAGATACTGGATAGCATCATGCGGCGTAATTTTATACAGCCAGCCACGCCTTGGCCCAGCTTCCCTATGGGGATAGATTTTAAGGATGGTTAGCAGCCAGGAAAGGCCACTGGGATTCAGCATCTTTTCAGCATAAGGTCCGTGAGAGCAGACATGTACCTGTCTAGCTGTATATTTGTTTCCCCTCCACAGGCAGAGACCTGATTCTCTAGTACGCAAGGGCACTGTGTGCCTGAGTCTATGATCAGTTCATTCCTGCTACGAAAAGCAATGAAAAGCAGGCGAAGGCAAGTCCTGTCAGTCCCTCCTCTTCCTCAGACAACCACCAGCTAAAAAGAGTAGAAGTTTCCTTCACTTCTGGTGAAAGAATATCTTGGGTTTAATCATTGCTTCCTGAAAATGAAAATGATTCATTTTCAGCACTTTTCACTGATCACCTCAAGCCTTCCACAACACCTAAGTGCTTCACAGAGACAGATTTTAGTGCAAATCCAAAGATGAGATTTGAATCACTACCTGCTGATCTCAATAGAACTTCATAGCTCCTCAGAGCTCATTTGCTCAGGAACAGGCCCAATGCATGTGAGACTTTTCCAGCCTGACATTTGCTTCCAGCCACAACACTCTCCAACAGGGCAATAAGGTCTGACTCACAGGGTTTCCAGCTCAGGAGTAGGACTGCATGCCCTAAACACATAAAGGCGATTTATGGGCTGCCTTTTGAGTCACATCCTCAGCTGACCATGTTCTGCCCGTGTATATTTGCACATTCCCGTAAGACCTTTTGCCAACACAGATTGCAGTTCTGAAGTTACCACAGATGTTCCCTCCTCGTCACCAGATTATCAGTGCCTCAAGGAGCATGCAGATATGGTGCTTAGGGACATGGGATAATGGTGGACCTGGCAGTGTCTGGTTAGTGGTCAGACTCAATGGTCTTCTATGTCATTTTCAACCTTAATGATACTGTGATTCTCATCCATGAGCTTTTGGGAAGCCCTGACCCAAAACCCACGCATATGGTACTGTGCCATAGCAGGAGAGAAAAATATCAGGAACATGATCCAGCTGTAGAGCCCAAGTCCTGCTCTGATCTGGTCCTTCTTGTGTCCAGAGAACTCTGCATGGGCAGTGACTTCATCCCTGTTTCCACACACCACATAGATACACCCAGAGTCACTAATTAAGTCTAAATCAGGAGAGGAGTGTAGAAGTTTTCTTTCTAGTATCCTTTCATCTCTTCATTCTCTGATTTCCTTTCAGTCAAATGGGGAATAAATCATCCTTCCAGCTTCCATTGGAGGACTGCAAGGGATTCATAAGGCAGCATGTGTGAAAGCTTTCAGCAGAAAATCTTCTCCCACAGTTCCCACAGAGCTGCACCCCTGTTCTGCAGACGCACAATGGGGAGCTGCTTTACTCTGCAGAAGTAGAGACATCAGGCCCCCAGAATGACGTGGTGTTGGAAATCCTTGTCCTGAGCTAGCTCAGTCAGCTTTTCCTGGAGGAGAATACCAGCTCCACTCAGCTAAGTAACTCCTGTTACTTTATGCTTCAGAGATTTGAAAGCCCCCTCCACCACACTTCCCCCTCACCAGATCCCATGTTTCTGGGGGCCTCTCCACTGTTTCATTAGGTTTCCTTTATTAAAGCTTCACGTACAATGCAGGACTTTGTAGTGAGGTGACAGAGTGCAGCCAGTTTATGTGGGACTCTTTGTCTCAGGTTTTATAAGACCTGCTATTGTGAAAGCATTTGACAGGCCCACCAACACAAATATAAAGACAATTTAATGACTTATTACTTTTAATTGGGGGTGTGGAGAAGGAAAATAAAGAAGAAAGTGCCTGGCTGAATTGGTGCCAGAGGGCTCAGGTGGGAATTTATTGTAGCAGCTCCCGAGATTGCCAATTGCCCATAGCAATGTATTGTGTAGGAGCACAGCCTCCACCATAGACGTGATTAAGGGTCCAGAGATGGAGGCAAAAGAGTGGTTGAACGAGTTATAGAGGGAACAACAATCCCAGGTGGGCTCAAATCCACATGAGAAGCTTTTAGGGGAATTCTGTAGGAAATCAGGGCAGATTATGGAGGGGAATAGAGATTTCCATGCTCCCTCAGTGAATGCTCGGTCTGCAAAAAGTGTTATGCAACTGCCTTTAAAACATAAGTGTCTTCCAACTATAAAAAGCTGGGCAGCACAAAGCCACCACTGATCTTATTTTGGCAACATACAAGGAGCCAAAAGCTGTGAATTCAGCTCTTGACTTTGGCTGTGGTGGAAGTTTAAGGCTCAGTATGGGGAACATGGGATATAATTCAGAAAATCCATTTTGGTGCTCAGAATCCCCTCTTCTAGCCCTGAAACCTGTGGTCCTGCAGGTCACTGAGCACCATGGTGGCCTCTCAGAGGCAGAACAGCAGGCAGAGGAGAATTATCTCATAGCATGCAAAAAACAGCACAGCCTTAAAAGGCAGCTTTTGCACTGAAGATTTTCAAGGGATAGAAAGTGGTAGTGTATGGATATTTCCAGGAAAACAAGCTTGTCTGTCCCCAGTGATTCTTGAAACAGAGGTGGTTGATAGGTGTGAAATTATATTTACTTGCCTAAAAACAAATATTAAGTGCATTGGATGAGGCAAAGGAAAATACAATTATTTAATGCCTACTTCCCCTCCCTTCACCAAAGAAATAAACCCAAAAAACAGAAACAAACAAACAAAACAAAAACAACAATAACAAAATACAACAAAAAACTCCCACCCAAATAGAAAAAAAAAATGCTTCCTGTGACTTTATTTCATGCCTGGGAAGAGGAAAAACTTTAAGACAATCTTCTTGGGAGGTCCTGATGAAACAGGGCTGTCAGAGACAGCAGTCAGTTGCCCTTCTGGTTTGAAATCCAGCTAATTAGCTCGGAAGCACAGTGTCTCAGATCTGAGCAGGGCATGAAGCTGCTGAGTTTGATATCTCCAGGCCTGTCAGCCCGTGCATTAAAAAAGAAATGAGCTCCACGGGACTGAGGGAGCAGCAGGCTTAATGAGGCACCCTGGGGAAATTTGGCAGAGCGGGAAAAGGGACTGACCACCTTGGTGGCAAAGCCCTCCTCCCAGGGCTCCTGATGGGAGCCTGGGGTACAGAGTGGTGCTGATTCCTCCTCCCAGGGGCCCTACAGGGATTCACAAAGGTTGGCACCAGGAGGCACGACCAAAAAGGAGGGGAAGATGTGCTCTGAAGGAGCACAACTGCAGAGCCAGGGCTCTGTCTTGTAGCAGCAGCCTCTTCCTGGAATGCCAGGGCTTTGAGCTGCAAGAGGATGAGATGCCATGGCCTTCTGAGGAGGCAGAGTCATGCGCAGATGCTGTTCCTGTCTCTTGTGCCAGGTTTGGGTAGCATCAACTGCATTTGTCAACCTTTCTCTGAAGGTATCTGGATGTGGCAATGGCCCTGGGGCAAACCCCTGGCTAGAGCCACAAATTGTGTTTAAAAGTGCCTGAAACCAGGAGAAAACCTGCATTAAGAAGTGTCAACACAGACTGTCTCCTGTAAGGTTGGCTGGGCACAGCTAACTTTGGGTGAATTCTGGGGAGACAAAGACACATGGGGCCACACCACCTCCAGTGGCAGGACATCTACTCACAGAGAGAGAACTAAGGGGGGCAGTTTTTATAAGATACAAAAGATAGAAATTGGGAACCTAAATTCTATTTGAAATTCAAATTTCTCCAGCATACAGTTTATCACATCTGGTAAAAAAATGGCTTTTCATAAGGACTATTGCAATAGCATCACTGAACCTCAGAGGTTGTTATTCAATCTCGGTGGCTTAGCAGTTGTCAAACATGACTTCTTCAGCTAGGGTCCCAGGACTGATGCAGAGATTCTCCAGATGTTTCACCAGTAGAAGTGGTGTCACTGCTGCAACACATACCAATTTCCTAACAGGGTCAGGAAGCTACTGCTGTCTTTAAGCACTCAGGTTTTGAAGCTGCAGCATCCTGCAATTTGCTGTGGGATCCTACCCCATCCTGGAATGCAGGAGAGCCCGGGGAGCTCTGTGCTGCTGTGAGGATGTGCTGCCTGTATCCAATGCAGCCATAGTAAAGTATTCCTGAGTCTGTGCAAACAGCAATGCATTTCACACTGGGACAGAGTGGCAGGCGGAATCCTCCTTGATTTCTTATGTATGAAATTTTTTACATACCTGTTTCCTATTTCAAACACTCCCTAAATTTGGGCAAGGGGAGAAATGTTCCCTTTGCAACCATGTCTCACACTTGCAAACCATACACTAGTTTGTTTACCTCTTAGCCCTAAAGGAAGAGATAAAATAGGGGCAAGGGAGAGAATATTGATTGTGAAAGTCCCAACAGCAGTGTCCAGCAAGGCATAATGTTCACTTCAATGCCTCACTGGAGAAATCTGAGCTCAAAGAAAGGGCTTAGCCAAAAGAAGCCGGAAGACAATATTATTCAGGTAATCTAGCATTATGCTTCAGAGAGCACTAGAAGTTTACATGGGAGGGCGAGAAAGCTGTTTTTCACATGGTTGAGGATATTGCACAGCTCACTGGCTGCATCCTGGGAAGAGTCTCCTCTTTCCAGTGAGCAGTTGCTATCTGAGAACACAGGATTAACTGGAACAATGGTCTGACTGGACCGGTGGACTGTAAGAATTGGCTTTGTCTGAGTCCCCATTCTCTTCCTTTGCCTTCCCCTTAAAAATATACATCAAGACAGATCACAGCTCTCTGTCTCACTGAATGGAAAGGTGTGCTGCTGCTTGCGCTAAAAGATAGGGCACACACAAGCAGATGTCAAAAGTGATGAACCTTGCTTCAGCCAGGTGTTTGCACTGCTGTGAAAAATCTTGATGCTTAGCACAGCTACTGAGTTAGATAAGGACAGAATCATTGGATGGTTTGGGTTGGAAGGGCTTAAAGATTAACTAGTTCCAGCCCCACTGTCATGGGCAGCGCTGACCCCTATGTCTAAAAGCAATGAAGGGCACCCCTATGTCAGTATTGCAGGATGAACTCACTCTGCCATGATGGGCTTTTTATTAACAAAACCCCTACACTTCAGATTCCACAGGGCTTCTGGTGCAGTCATAGTCCCTTGGTCAACTCTTTCATTCCTCTGCTTTGCCTTTTGCTGCAGAGCAAGCCCTAAATTTTTCCCAGGAAATTTTAGTTCTATTCCTTAGATCCCTTGATTTCAATCATGTACAACAACTTTGCATTTTCCATTAAGCTGTGTTTCTTTCTTTGCCATAAATTCAACCTTAAAAAACAATTTTCAGGGTGTTCTGCCCACACCCATTTTCTATTGTTTAGGATGTCTTGTCCATTTCCCATCTTGCTCCTTCCAGAAGCAATAATCTGTGTATGCAGCACTGGTGTCAGATAAATATTGCCTGAAAGATTTCAAGGCTGAGCTTAATCAAAACCGGTAGGGAGGGAACCTAACTTTTATTAAGCCAACTGTTTTAGCTTGAATAAAACAGAGGAATTCCCAGGCACATCAAATATTTGACCTGATGGTGAATGCAAACCCAGCCACCAACACCACATTGCAGAGACAGAGTCAAACACTGACCTGCTCCAGGGCAGGCAAACAAGAAAGATCTGGAACACGTGAAATTGTCCAGGATTCTAAAGACACAGGTAGGCCAGAGTCCACAATTCCTTTCAGTGTGATTTGGATGTCACTGCTTCCCCAGTACTCTCTATTCCCTTATTTCCTAATGCCATCCTGGTATAAATGAAGATACTCACATAGCATGGAAGGAGCCCTGACCCCAGTCTCTCATCTAGGGAGGTTGTTTGATAAAGTGTGTGCTATGCTGAAATTACATTGGGAATATATAAGGAAGAAAAAGGAAGGGTGGAATTGTCTGCAGCTCCTGGTAGCAGCTGAGACTGCATGCCCAATGTGCACAAGAGTGTCTGGATGGTTTTCACATTGTCCAGAAAAAGAAGAAACATGTGGAAAGAGGAGAAGGAAGGAAGAAGGGCTGGTGGACTCAGGGCATCCTCCACACACCTTGATGAGGAGAAACTCATCCCTGATAAGGAGGTTTGTATGGGAACAGAAGAATGGGAAGAATTGTGACCGGAAGTACCTTTATGGGCCCATATTTTATGTTTATCCAAAACTAAGAAATTGGCTAAAATACTGAGTCCTGGAGGCAAGGCTTCCAAGCATGTTGCATGTTCCTGATCCAGAAATGATATATCTGATGTGTTCTCGTAGTAAAGACTTGTGGAGTTCCAGTGATTTCCTTGGCTCTCTTCTTCTTTACCTGTAATGTCTTGGGACATTACATTGGGACTTGCAGTGGGACAAGTCCTGACTTCACAAAGCCATGTAGTTCAAGCAGCTGAAAACTTCTCCTTTTATCACTCTGTTTTTGGATAATAAATGAATATCCAAGGTAGCTCCTAAACCTGGCACCCCCACAACCACTGGTCCCCAAGTGACCCTATCCAAGCAGGGGACCTCCCACAACAGTCAAGTCTTGGGAGCACCTCTGCCCACTCTTGGTCTCTGCAACTGTTTTGTTACATGCTTTTGCATGATGGACACATGTTGGACACCAGATTCCATCCAGTAGTGGATTAACAGCAATTAAGCAGTGCTCATTGACCTAGTCCTAACTGGACCTCCCCTGAAATGAACGGGAGCCACACTGGATCTTGCCTCTTTCCATTTGTGGGGCTAATTATTACCAGCTAAACAGCACTAGGCTTTCCCTTTTTCTCTTTGCCATGCTTGTTAGCATTGTTTCTTCCAGCAGCTTTTCATCTCAATGGAGGCAATTGTGCCTGGCTGACATTTTAATTCTTTCCAGCTGCATCTGAACAAAATGACACAAATTAAGTGGAAGGGCTTGGAGAAGGGGGGGAAGGAAGCTTCCAGCCCCTACAGTCTGGACTACAGCAAGGGTTTTGTGCTGAATGCAGCAGATGCTCAGAAGGTGCCATGAGTAGAGGCTTTGATTCCACACTGGCAGCGTGGGCCACTCCCAGGGATGCTCTGTTGAACCAGAACCTCTCTGGAGCTGTTCCCCTGAAAGTCGTGGTTGGGAAACTTAGAGGTGAAGGATTTTCCAGATCTCCCAGCAGAGCAGTAGCACACATTTGCCTTAGCTTACAGAAAGACACCTTGGTTTAGGGTCACCTACACTCAAGGAAGTGAGATTGAGTGAGCTCCTGACCACTCTGGGAAGAGTCTGCAGCTGAACTCTGCTGGTTAAAGACAGATTTAGAACAGACTGTCTAGTTGCAGATTTCTTTAGCAAGACATGGAAATCCCAGCCATGAACAAAGACCTTTCTGGGTAAGATTCTGCATTAATACAGAATAGAAAGTCTGCCTATACCCTATAATTAAGGAGAGTAATTAAAACAAGTGTATTAAAAATTGCTCTTGAAGGTCTTAGGTTATTTTAGAGATACCTACATAGCTTGTTTCAGAATCTAAGCCCTTTAAGCCAAGTTAGGGCAAAAAATGAGATATCAAAGAAAGAATTAAATGCAGAAAGTCTCTAGCAGTTAGCACGAACCACAGGGAACAGGATCAGACTAGTACAGTAAACCACAGAGCAACACAATCAGGCTGATGCTGGATTAAGCCAGCCCTGAAAACAGAAGAAGAAACCGGAGATGTTTGCTTGCCACATTTCTGTTTTTGCAGCCTCATAGTAGTGAGCAGGAACAGAAAAGGGTTTGGCCTTCTAGTGATTCCAGCGTAAGCACCAAGTTCACAGTCACAACTCAGCTCCCAGTTTCCAGGCAACAGGAGCCTTGCCTCCTTGCTTGCTGCTTGGACATATCCCCATCACATTGGCTCTTCTTTACCTTCAGGAAGGACATATTTTTGACTTTTGGATACTTTCTTTGTGCTACATATGGACAGATTTTCCAGGGTCTTGCGCTGCCTGATATTCATATTCCTTGGTTTCTGTTCACTTCAAGCATTTAAAATCCCAGCTCCTGCCTGAGGGCAAATAGTTTGTGCTATGGTCTGAAAGTGCAGCTATGATTGTTTTCAGAACTAGCATGAGGCTACCTGGCTCAGACACTGTAACTACATACACTGGATGGTCCAAGGTCCAGAGGAGCTTCCCATTTTGGCATACAACAAGAAGCAGGAGCTAGTGGAGGATGTGTAAGGAATCAGAGAGCAGGGGGAGTCCAAAGGACCAGAGGGAAATCAGATGAAGGAGGTGAAGAAAGTAGGTGGTAGAGAAGTGACAGTCACAAGCAGTCCCCAGTGAGCTGATTGTTGTTACCTGAAATATCTGTGATTTCTCTGTCCTGGCTTCCAAAAGAGTAACATCACTAGGTCTGGAGAGGGTATCCCAACATTTGATACCAGACCTAAGTGCCTACATGGGAAACTGAATAGCTCAAGGTCATGTTACAGCCTGGGTCATCTCAGAGACGCTCCTGAACAGTGATCTTGATCTAAGCAGTGTCAAATCTGGAGGCACCAATTGCTCTCCATTAACCACAGAATTATAGAATCAGAATAATTTACATTGGAAAAGACCTCTAAGATCATCAAGTGTAAGCATTAACCTACACTGGCAAGCCCACCTCTAAACCATGTCCCTAAGCACCATATCTACATAACTTTTAAATACTTCCAGAAAGAGTCAAGCACCTCTGAGATCCCAACCCACATGCCTCAGGAATTTGAGCTGCTTTTGCTTGAAGAACAAATAGTCCAGCGAGGATGATGCCAGTGAAGAAGTGAAGATGTTTTCCAGAAAGTCTCACTGCTAAATTTTTCAGCTGCCTCACAGACTAATGTGAGCAGCAGATTCTCTCACAAAAAAAGCCCACCTCTGTTCCGTTCTTCCCCAAAAGCCCTGGAGTGCAAGACCCATTTTCCTAGGTGGTAAGAGCTCCATTCAGGTGGTAGAGCTGGTGCTTCTAATGCCAAGAACAAAATGTAATGCTGGCAGGTTTTCAAAGCACTGATCCTAACACCTGAGGAAATGTCATTTGGATGTGTTCAACTGAGAAAGCAGAAGCAAAAGCAGAGAAAAGCCTTGCTTCAGCTTTTGCCATTATTTGCTTTTTCTTTAAAGATATATTTGAACAGCTCTCAGCAGGAGGTATGGATACTGCCAAACTTTCAATCCATGCAGATCTAAAATATTTGTAATCAAAATTGAGCTCCAGGGCACTTGTTTATTTATTGCAATAGTCTACATCTCTGAATGTCCCCATGACTCCAATTTTAAGAGGATGAGGCACAGAAATGAACAGAGAGTGACAGAGATAATAAGCATTTCCTAATTTATAAAGGGCTGTTTGTTTGTGCTTTTTTTTTATTATTTGCAGAAGGGATCTCTGTCCAGTAAGTCAAATTCCTTAAGGGATTTAAAGGAACATGATACTATCCCTGTTTTTTTCACTTAGAGGTCTTACATTTTGTGTTTTCTTGATACATTTTCTTTTGTGGCAACTTCAGCTTAAACAATTGCCTCCCAGTCCTTGTCCCTTACCCTCTCTCAAGTGTTTGTTCCTACAATATCGTGGTGTAATGCCACAAAGCTATGGCTAAGTAGGGTAAGATAAAAAGAATTAGGGAAGCAAATTATTATCCCCAGTAAATCTGGTTTGGCTCTGTTACTTTGTTGGATCTGTTCCCCAAAACAGCGCTCAGCAGAGCAGCTGTGCTGGCAGGGAAGAAGGGATGGCATGCAGCAGCCTGACTACAGGATTGAGAGGCAGCAGAGGGAGGGAGGGAGAGCAGAAAAGCCATCAAAGACAACATACCTTGAAGCTAAAGACTCAATTAGTGGCTTTTCATGCAGCTGTTCCATGAGAAAAAAATGCATCCTGCATCCTTCCCATCATCCAGCAATGCCCGGAGCATTCCCAGTACTGATGCAGAGCCCTTCACTACCTTAGGGACTCAGCAGAAGAGGAGGGAGAGCCAGCATGCCTTGAGTTCTACACAAGAAGAAAGTTTGGAAAGACTCAGCTTGAGACCACTGCACCTTTAAGCCACACCTGGGCACTTCCAAGCTGCAGCTTTAAGGAAGATTTTGCAACAATGCATATGGAAAGGGAAACAGGGTGAGCACTTTGAGCCTCTGGAGATATTTCAAAGCTCCAAAAATCAGTGTAGAAATAGTCTTGACTATTTAAAACCTTTGGTAATGTGGAGATAAATGGATGGCAGGAGCTGCAGGGAAGAAGGGTCTCAGGCTGGTATCAAGTCCAGTGAGGGGCACCAAAGGAGCAGGATATGGAACAGAATGAAAAATAACAGCACACAGCAGGCACATGGGCAGTTCTGATTTAGGTCCTAGGATGAATGAGACAGTGGGGGAGCGATCTGAGGAGAGGAAGGACTTTTGGTCTTTCAGTGAAGAGAGAGAAAAGGCTGGAGGGGGAAGGGAGCACAGGTCTGCAAAATGCTAATGAGGCAGAGGTGATACTGCTTTCTATAGGGCTGGATGTGCTTAAGGGACCCTCCAGGGACGATTACTCAAAATTACTTTCGGAAAACGCTACTGAGACAATTCTGGCTCTGCACAGAGCACCCAGCACAAGACATCTTCATACAGGGAGATTGACACACGGGTGATGGATGTCAACAGTGAAGGAATTCCCTTTAAGGGAGGAATGGTAATTAATTTTGGAAACAAGGATTGCATCTGAATGCACAAGGGAATGTTGTGTATAGGGCTGGACTCAAAAGGAGATGGGTGAGACGGGTGTGCAACACTCATGGTTATGTTTCCCTGTCCCAAAGCCTGCCATGCAATGCAGAGTTTACAGTCACATCTTAGGAAATTCATTAAGTCCCATTTCTGACCCCAGTAATGAATGTGTGGATGTTCAGGGGTCTTAGTCCTTAGCTTCAAATTCAAGCCCTAAAGCTGCAAATAACTCAAAGGGAAGGGAGGCTTAGCATGGCAAGGGAGAAACTGCTGTGCATCTGTTAGAGGAACCACGTCTGTGTATTCTCGAGTGTGTGTTTTACAGTTAACACCTGCCTCATTAAAACACACAAATACAGAGGGAAAGAAAATACATTATGCCCTTCCACTTTGCCAGAAGCCTACCCAGACAAGCTGTTTGTCTAGTGAGTACCCCAAGCTATCTTATATACGTAGTCATAGCTATAGGTGCCAGCACAGAGTTTGGTTAGGAGGAAAAAAAGCCTCCTTCACCTCTACCACACCTTATCAACAGCTGCAAGTTGTTTTTGAGACTTTACTTCAGCTGCAGCACCACCCTTACTTCAAACCCAAATAATTTTGCTTCCAAGTCCAATTTGTTAAACTAAGCAAGAGCAGAATCCAAACGCTTACAGGGCGGTCCTTCACAAAACACAAGCATTCCTCCAAGTAAGTAAGCATAAGCTAATATCTTGCCCTACCACCTCAGAAGAAGAAACTCATTGTTCCCATTTGAGTTCAAGGAGTGTGCTTTGCTGTGATGCAGTATCATGGGGAGAGAGAAAACAAAGACACATTGGGTAAAACCATACCGTATTTCACTTCAGGATACATGTTTTAACATCTTGTAAATCAAAAATGCCTTCATTGTTTTTAGTGTGTTCTGAAACCAGAGTTTTCCTTTGCCTTTTCTTTTCAACCCAGGTTGATTTTGAAGCCAGACAGAACTAGAAAGAAGTAGTAATATTGGGCTTTGTTTCTGAAAGGTGGTTATATCTTTGTTTGATGGATGCCATTTCCTGTTCGAGATTCCTGGCTGGTTTTGGTGGTGGCCGTGACACTCCTGGTGGTGGGCGGACATAAGGAAGACGCTGTTCCCATTAACAAGCTGTGATTACTGACAGCCCTCTTCAGTACACCTATTGTCAAGCCAGCTCATGTTCCTGCTCTGAAGTGCCCCTCTGAAGAGGTCTCTTTCTCTCCACTTGCCATCCTTGTGACCTAGGCATACAAACTGAATCCTAGAGCTGACAGAAGAAAGGTTCCTGGAAAAGGTTTTGTGTCTCTGACTGCAGGTCTTGAAGACATTTGGTTAATGCACCTGGAGATTTCTCCTTGCTTTCTGCAATCTCTGTCAGTTATTTGAACAGATGTCAGGCTATGATTCATGTACCCTAAGTCTACACATTTACCAGAAGATAAGCATTTAGTCCACATATTGTCTCTATAGGTAAGGGAAAAAGATGTCCAGAGGTTCATACACCTAATCCACTTGGGACACATACATCAGGGTAATTTGAGTCAAGCTGCACTGCTGCCTTTCTTCGCACTAGAAAAGTAGCCTTGGACACTTTGACTAGTGGCTTCCAAAGACAAAGGTATTTTCTATTCTGGTATTGTACATTTCCACAGATATCTAAAAAGCTATTACACTACCTTTCTATCTAATTCTCCTTTCCAATTATTCTGTGTACTAATGTAAATAAATAGGCTTTCTTTTTAATGGTGAGCTGTTGGGGGTTGAATTGT
>VWZS01008937.1:0-46479 GCA_013397075.1 Rhabdornis inornatus
CCTCCCATCCTGGTGCAAATCAGACAAGGAATGGCACCTTCCAAGCAGTGAAATGTTCTATAAAAAGCCATTTTTTTTTTTTCACGTACCACAGGCACCACCACCCTTTCCCAGCATCTCAGGGCAACAGCACACAAGTAAATATCAACACTGGAGGTTTCTGTGAGAGCTGAGGCAATAAAGCACATTAGTGCACGCTCTGAAGGCACAAGGATGGAGCCATTTCTGAGGCAGCAGCAATAAAACTTCACACATCCTCAAGAAAAGCTGGAAGCTCATCCCAATTTACAGAGAAATCTAAAACGCCAGAGAGCTCCTCAGCTGCAATAAGGAGTATTAAGTATTAAGAGTATTAAAGATGATTTTCCTTTCCCAGCTACTCTGGGGTCTATAAATATTGAATTTGAGATATAGGGACAACACAGACGAGGAGGGTCAGTGCTGCCTCTCCTTCTGTGGGCATGGGGTGCACATCCATCCATAAAATAATAAAGTCCTTTATCTGCTGAACCACAGAGTGTCAAACCCTCCCTCCCAGGAGGAAGAGGGGGAGCAGGGGTAAATCAAGGCGAGGTGATTTACTCAAGGCCACACATTAAACCCGGGCTTGGTGTGAGGGCCCTGCACTTCCCGTTTCCTGCTGTAATGACCAGTTTATGGCACCTCCACCCCCACACTGACCCCATTCCTTCCGTGCTGCCCCATGACCACGCCAGGGCTGCTGCAGCAATGGCAGTCCTTCCCCTTCCCTCATTCTTCTTGCTCAGCAAAACCTCCTCTCCTCATTTCCCTTTCTAGGCAGAGCTTGACGGGCTCTTCCCCACCCTGTAACACACTCCTGGAGCAGACAGGAGCCAGCACACAGCAGGGAGCACTTTACTGCTTTAAAGTACTGAAACTTTTGTCTTTTTAACTTCAGAGAGTCCTTGACCAACTGGGTTCAAGCATTGAAATCAGCTTTCCTCTTGGCAGTATGGTTCATTGTGTTTTTTGTCCTCTTCCCATGTGTTTTTCCTTCTTGAGACATCAAATCACCTGCATTTCATGATTTGCAAGTTATTGAATATGCAAATATCCACAATTCTCTATAAGCTGACTCCATGTCCTGCTAATTTAGTATTTTCCAGAATAAAAAAAAAAAATGTTCATCAGGCAGCTTGAAAGACCTCCCACAACTCACACTCAGCATGGAAAGGCTGACCCCACGTCTGGGAATCCATGGCAGGATCCCAAACACAGGCTGGGGTTTGTCAGGAAGATCTGGGAATCCATGGCACGATCCCAGACACAGGCTGGGGTTTGTCAGGAAGATCTGGGAATCCATGGCACGATCCCAGACACAGGCTGGGGTTTGTCAGGAAGATCTGGGAATCCATGGCATGATCCCAGACACAAGCTGAGGTTTTTCAGGAAGACCTACTGCAGCCAGGAGCATTTCCAGCAGCATATAGATCCTCCTGTGGGTTATTTTAGTCTCAAAGCCAAAATGCTGCCTCAGGAGGTTCACACAGGACAGACAAAGCTGTGAGGAGGAGCTGCCTCCTTGTCTTGTCCTGGTTTTGCTCCAAGTATTGACATTGCCACCAAAGGGATCTGCTCACTCTGGCAGTGGCAGCATTTCCTGATCCCATGGAAACTCTATACCAGGAAAAAACAGAGCTCAGCTCACTTGGAAAGGTCCAACCCAAACCCCAGCCCTGTCTGGCCCAGCAGATCTCAGAGTGAGCCATAGAAAGCACCTGCAGAAATCAGAGCAGAAAAACTCCCCAGCTGCAGTATAGCATTGCTAGTTCATAATTCCTCATCTCCAGCAGTTTTAGAGCTAATTTAAAACCACTTTCTTAAAAAAAAAAAATAAAAATTATGCTGATCCCTTCAATGTAATTATTAAGAATTTGAAAAACATAGTTCAGTTTTGATTCCACCAACTCATATTTCATAGCGTGGCTCTACATTCCTGAAAAATCTCCCTGAACACCAAAATGCAAATTCCTTTCAGCTCCAAATGACAGTGCCACCAGATTGGATGTGCCAAACTGCATCCAAGAGCAGAGCAGCTGCTGAGAGGAGACTTCAGAAGGGAAAAAAGCAGGAGAGAGAGGCGTGACTAAAGCAGGCTGTGGGAGAAGAGAGAATTCCTGCTCAGGAGAAGTGCCTGGAGGCGTGGAACAGCAGACCCCAACACTCACCTCGGCAACAAGAAAAGCTTCTTGGCAAAGGAGCTGTTTGGGTTTTAAAGGAGCTGTTTGGTCACCTTTAATGAGGTCAAGCCAGCCTTGGTTCCACTGGAATTTCCACCTGCAACCCCAGCAAAGCTCCCCAGCCTTGCCTGGAGATGCTCACATGTGCTGGAGGTTCTTGTTTTCAGTGCAGCTGCAGGAAGCAGCATTCCCACAATCCCTGCTCCATCACCAGCTGGCCAGGCTTTATCACCCACCTGCCTCACGTGGCTGGGAATTCTTTCCATGAGGAGGCAGCTGGCAAACAGCTCTGAAATAGGGCACAGAGAGGAGCAGCAGGGCAGAGATGGCACAAACCCCACTGCCAGTCAGGGCCCCAAAACAGAACCTGCATGCTCTGGTCCACTGAGGATGTCCAACCCTTTCCATCAATTTCTGCAGGGAAATTCCAGCAAATTCTCAAGAGGCATCCTGATACCCCCAAATCCAAGCCACTGCCCATTTTTCCCATTCCCATTTTCCCATTCCTCCCTCACTGCTTGCAGGCGGGGTTTTTTCCAAGTCTTGAATTTGCAATCCACCCCTTTATCCTTGGGGTTTAACAACCTGCACAGCCCAAGGTTTTGTTCAGAGCTAGTAGGAGACAAATTAGTCTAATGGGAATGATGTCTGTGGGTGTGACAGGATTTATGGCACCGAGACAGTGACCAGACCATGGAGCAAATCCCCACGGGGTCACAGGAGATCCCTGCAGGCAGCAGAGAATTCCCAGGGAGGCAAACACCTCAGAACTGAGATGGATTTCCAGGAAGGAGGCAGGGAAGGCACAGAGAAGCAAAGAATCAGGCATGGAATTCAAAAATTAGGAGGCAGCACCACGGTTTGGGCCATGCTCCAAGGCAGCCCTGACACACTCCAGGTTACAGAAGCCTCACTGGAATCAAAGCCCAAAAAATGCCCAAATCTCATCTTTCCCCAAGAAACAGGCTCAGGAAAAACGGTGGCAAACATTTTAATCAGCAAGAGAGTCCTGGATCAGGATTGTTCCCTGCCCTGAGCCCAGTGCAGGGGCCGGCAGCCCTGGCAAGCTCCAGGGGAGGGATGATGCCATTCCCAGACATGCACGGGCTGGGAGGCCAAGATTTGCTGTTTATCGACTCCTAAAGCAAGAACTGAAAGTAGGTCAGAGGGCAGGACACCCCAAAGGTGGAGAGAACCATCCCCCCGTCCCTCCTTCCAGGAGGGTTCTGCTGGTGGTTCTGATTGATGGTTCTGCATGAGCAGAGCTGATTTTTAATGAAAAACCAGAAACTGTTTGAGCCCCAGGCTGCAGTGTTCTCCCCCAGGCAGTTCAGCACTCAGGAAAAAAGGGAAGATGCTCACACCCTGCTTCCTGGGGGCCTCAGGCAGAGGCAAGGAACCAACCCTGCATCAAAACTGAATCAAAAATCAACCCCGTGTGCAGCAAAGCAGAGATTATAACACCAGATCCAGCCCAGCACTCACAGCTTTAAGCTATTCTTCCCGAATGTCCTACATAACAAACCCAAACAAATTAAGGAATGAGTAATGAAAAGGTAGGAGGTGGCAAGGCTTGTTTTGGTTCAGGAAAGGATTCCCATCCCTTGCTTGGAATCTAAATTAGATTCAATTTAGATTAGAGTGAGGCAAGGCCAAATTCCCCTGATGAATGAGCTGCTGCAGTAAATCACTCAGATTTTGCAGCCATTCTTCAGCAAATGTGTTTTCTTTTTCCTTCTTTTCCTTTTGTTTCTGATCCTGCCAGCCCCATGCCATGGCCCTGTTCCTCTGGGTTAGGATATCCCTTTTTATCTCCCTCTGGAAGGGAAGAACTAATTTGTTGTCTGGTAGGGAGAGAAGGTGTTCTTGGCCTGATAAGTGGATTATCTCCCTAAACAAGCTCTGTAATGCAACAAACCCCACACACTCACAAAACCAAAGGAATCCATCACAACCAGGGATGTGACATCCAAAAGTGAAAGCTCCCTCTCCTGCACAGCACACCCAGTGCCACAGCCAGGCTTTTGCTGGAGCAAAAATCCAGGGAAAATGCACAAAGTTAAATCCATATTCAGGCTTGCTGTGGCTGCAAATGTATCTCTGAACCCACAGCAGCATTTGTAGGGTCACAGCACCTGCATGTGATTTCTATTCCAGCTGAAAAACGTTAAACAGTCTAGAAATTGAAAAAGAGAAGTTATGTCAAGGAGTGCAGTATGTGAACACCCCAAAAAAAGATGGGAATGGGGGAAATGGAGTCACTGACCCCCAGGAACTGGGCACTGCTCAGTCTTTACCCATTTGCTGCAGCCCAGACTGGGGCTTTGTACTCTGCTGACACCCTGCACCCCACAGATTATCCCTGGAGATGTCAGTGATATCAGCTACGAGATCCAGCCCCTCTGAGGAGGAACCAGCAGCGTGTAGCAACTTAAAATAGAAACTGGGCTGAAACTCTTTGGCCTCTGACTCAGCCCAGAGGAAGCCAAGCAGGTGGAATCACGAGCTGATCCAGAACCTTGGACCTGCCAGACCTTCAGGTGCCACCTGCTGCTGCAGAAAAGGGACTCATTAATGCAAGGGCTGGCAGGAACTGATTTCCCTGGCTGGTTTTGTGTGGTTTGTGTGGACACAAAGTGTTTGTGCTGCTGTCCTGCAGGGGGCTTGAGAGCTGGAAAAGCTCCTGGCTTTTAATTTGAATCCACAATCCAGTGCCTGAGGTAGCTGAGGTGATTTGGCATAAACCAGGGACTGCTCCAGGGATAATCTCTGTCTCTGATGGATCAACATGAAACTGCTCCATTTCACTGGCCCAGCTTCCTTTGGAACCACCCTCATTTCTGCCTCTCCCTCAGAGAAGCCAATTTCACAAAGGGCAGCTGCAGAAACACAGAGCTTTCATTTTTAGTGCTTACCTTGTGCTTAAACACGTTCCCTTAGGCAGAACCAGCCCATTCATCATCCTGATGAGAAGAAATACCCAGAATTACTTCTCAGAGTACAAGACAATTCCCACAGGACTGGTAATTTATTAAGCCCGATTTTCTTTATGATGCAATTTTCCTTTTCTGAACTTTGCAAAACTGTTTCACTGCTGTGTTCCAGCCTTTTTTTCCTGCTAGCATTGCATATAATTTCTGCTTTCTGCTGTTTGGTTTCACATGGTGTAAAATTATGCTCATTTTGTTGAATCACTTCAGTAGTTGAATAAAATCCTTCAGGATGATACTGCAAGACAGCAATATCTGAATGCAATGCTGATTTTGTGCAATAACCTGATAAAACCAGACATTGTTCCAAGGAGCTGTTCTCTTGAATGGATGCCCAGGAACTTCTGAAATTATTAATCTTAAAATATATTATGTTAAAGAGTAATCTGCTTCCAAAAGATGCATCAGCCTGAACTCCTACATGTTGGGAAGCCAGTGCCAAGTAGTGTAAATTTTTAGGATTCTGAAACAGCTAAATTGAAAGTATTATTCTGTGCACATGAAATATCGAAGTATCTGACTTCCCCTCCAAGGAGAAAATGTATTTTTATTTGCTGTGATTACAGTTTTCATAGGAGAGAGGAATAATGATAATAATAATAATAATACACATTTTAGATCTTTTTTAGTCATCCCACCACACTCTCTGTGCTGCTTTGCAATTTCAAGCAATCACAAGGAGATAAAGATGGAGTTTATCATTGCTGAGAAGTGCACGGTTCATGTGCAATGAATCCCCGGGTCAGTAACTGAGCCGTGCACGTCCCCAAAATTAAATGGATGTCAGCACCCAGGGTGAAAACTCAATCACTGCAACCCTCACAAGAGCTCACACAGAATTTACCACAGGCATGGCTGTTTCCATGGCTTTTAGGGCACTTCGTGGAATTGGGATCCCAAAATGCTGCACGTTCCTCTCCTCAGAGTTTTCTGATCCCAGCTGCTCCTGGAGGGGAACGAGCCCATCCAGCCAGACCCCACTGTCACCTATTTCATCCAATCCCATATTTCCCACTCATCCCAAATGCCTGCCTGCCTCATTAGCAGAGAGGGCAAGCTCCAGAGGCAGGCTGGGAGCCAGCCAGTTTATCATTTGCATTTCAGCACTGCTCTCCTGTTTGCAGAGTGCAGCCCCGGCAGAATGCGGGGAGCACATCCCCAAGCAGCTGCAGCTCCATCCCTGCCAGCAGCCAGCTGGGCCTGCCCTGTGACACCCCCAGCGCCTCACACTGCCCTGGCAAGGGCCTGCACTCAGAGGATCTCCATAATCACCCAAACTGGCATCCAAAAATCGTCCAGGTTGGGCACTGCAGCACCCTGATGTCTGTGCTGGGTGCGAGCTCTGCAGGACAGGCTGCAAAGCTGCAAGGGAAACACAGCAGAGCTAAATTTCACAGGATAACTCAGTTACCCCCTGCTTTTTCCATGTTTCCTCAGGGTTATCAAGGACATAAACACCTTTTGCACCTTTGCCTTATTAAGCTCAGAGCATCTCCTGTAATTTGGTTTTCTTTTGGCTCCTCTCTTCCACCTCCAAAGCCATGGGGCACCTGGTGTTTGTGCCAGGAGAGGAGCAGCCTCCTGCACATGGGAACCACCAAAAGGACTCTGTTTGTTTTCCCTCTTGTCAAAAGCCTTAAGCTGAAGGAGAGCAGATTTATTTTGGATATTCAGAAGAAATTCCTCCCTATGAGGGTGGTGAGGTCCTGGCACAGAGTGCCCAGAGCAGCTGTGGCTGTCCCATCCAGTGTCCAAGGCCAGGCTGGAGCAGCCTGGGACAGTGGCAGGGGGTGGGATGAGATGATTTTTAAGGTTCTTTCCCTCCCAAACCAGCCTGGGATTCTATTTTGGCTCACAGCTCCCACCAGAGTCACTTACTCATCACAAAACTTCTCACACGGAGATGGATTTGGTGACACACAGGGAGCCTCTCATTCACCCTTAGCTTTTCCACAAATCATCTCACCCCAGATGCATGCAAAATATTTTGACTCTTGGAGCAAAATTTGATGGGATTTTCCAGATCCTCTTTCAGTAAAAGTCAGCATCAACTGCAAGTATTTCTGCAGCAAATCAGTGTGACCAACACAAGCTCAATTCCCAGAAAAATGTGTTCCCAGGAAGCCCAAGGAGCACTCGTGCTCCTGTCTGGGGCTGGCTCAGACATGTCTGAACACAAAAACCAAATCAAAGCTTGTTTTAATATTGAAATGATGTCATCTGGGCTCATCCCTATGCATTTGTTCCTCAGGACAGGAGTGTCTGCCTGCCCTGAGAGCAGCTCTTTCATCTGCAGTGCTCTGCCTTTAGCCAGGCAGAGGACAGGATGCCTCCACAGGGTAATTATCATCTCATCTCTGCCTGCCACGCTGAGGAAGTGCTGGCTGGAGGTGCTGCTTTCTTCCTCTTGGCTACAAAGACAACCTGAGTGATGAGTGCAGAGTTAAATGAGATGAGCTGCATCCCATCCCAGGCAGTTCTGTGCTCGTGTTTTGCAGCTCTTCAGCAAATTGAACAGGCAAGGGACACACAGAAATCAGGCAAGGAGGAGAGTCAGGGCTCATCCTTCCAGGGGACCCTGCTGCTGAGGGTCACACATGGAGGGACACAGTTCTCAACCTGGCTGATCCTGCACAGGTCACTGCCTCTCCATGACCCCTTCCAACCTCCTCTGCCAATTCCTCATCAATCTACTGATGGAAAGAACCCCAATCTTAACACAGATGTTACTTCTCACTCACTAAGGGCATTTAAAAATGCTTTTTTAAAACCATGACAATAAAATCCTCTGATCTTCCCTGAGCTGTGCACAGTAAAAACAGATCCCACAGACATGATGCATTAAAAAAAAGAGCTGCAGGGAGAAGATCTAAACCCAGCTAACTTTTTTCTATTTAACCTTTCAGGGCTGCTCAACACAAAATGCTTCACTAAAACAAGGCTAGGAAAACATATTGCAGCTAAAAATTTTGCATTCTTTGTGGGTAGAAGAGCTTTACAAAACATTATCCACACTATCCTGAGCCACTTCCAAAGCCAGGCACACTGAAAATCAGGGAATTCATTGCTAACCAGGCCCCAAGCCTGTAGCTTTATGTATTTCTTACTTAACTGACTTTATTCTGGTGTGCATGGAGCAGGTGGTTGGACTGGTTCTCAGCAGCACTCAAACAATGCCCAGTGTAAATCACAGTCAAGGGCATTTTCCCAGGAGGAAAGGAGGGGAAAGGTGAGGTTGGATTTTCCTGCAGCACAAGGGGCCTCAGGATTGAAAGTGGGAGGTGAAAACTGCCCTTGGATGGGGCCAGTCCAGGTTGGCACTGCTGGGCAGGGCTGGGAGCTCTTCCTCTCTTCAAACACCTGGCTGGGGCACCCCTGCCACCTTCCAGGGCACTGGGAGGGAGCTGGCACTCCAAGGGAATGGCATTCCCAGGGAATGGCAGCATTAATCCCTTCAGCTCTGCGTGCAGGGACCCACAGCACCTAAACCCCCTCCTTCCCTGAGTGCCAGGAGCTGTTCCATGGTGATTCCTGCACCCTGGCACCAGCTGGAGTGCCCAGCCAAAATGTTTGGCCTTGCAGAGGCAGGGGAGGATTTTCCCTGTGAATTTCTTGCTCGCACTCTCATGGCCCCAGCCCTTTCTCCACATCCCCATTTTACCTTTCGCTGCTGCTGTCCCACGCCAGGCTGTGGCACCTGAGCCAGGCTGAACTGGGGTAAAGGATGCTGTGGCACCTTTGGATGCCCTGGCAGCCACCACGGAGATGTGCCCAGCCCCTCCACGGCTTGGACAAACATGAAACAAGTTTTTCTTGACCCTAAGTATTTTCTGCAGCAGGCTGAGTGCAAGTGCAGGTAGGTTTCACACTGAGCTGTGCAACAAACCCACACGATCCTCAAATTCCAGGGAAAATGCCGTTTGCAAGCTCAGATCACAGCCCAGTTGTGCAACACCTTGAACTATTTCAAGGCCATTTTCTCTGACCCCAGGAGCCTTTTCTGAATTTTGCTCAAGAGCACAAACGTGACCATTACAGTGATAAGGTAATTTCTAGAGGACAGAATTTCTAGAGTTTCTAGAGGGTGGGGTTTCAGAAGGAAATACAAATGAAAAATAAAATATAGATTGTCTGAAATACCTTCTCAGAAGGTATGAGGAGCTGAGTGGAGAATGTTTTCTTTCCTTTCCTTGGAAGCAGCCAACAGAATTCTACTGTGATGATAATGCACTGAAATGAGAAAAATACATAATTAAAAAAAAAAGGAAAATGAAAGAGAAGGGGGAAACATCCTCCTCTTGAAATGCTTCCACAGATGCCTTCTACACTGCCTGCTCCAGAAGCAGCTCTGCAGAATCCACCCACTTTTCTGGGAATGCAAAAATGCAAAAATAGCTTTAAAGCAGTCATTCCTAAACGTGGCTCACTTCCTTCTCCCACTGAGCCGCTGAAACCCACCCTTCCCAGCACCCCTTTAAACTCCTGGCATTTTACCTTTGCTTCTTCCTGCAAAGCTGGCAGTGCCAGGGCTGGGGGTGGCACAGGGGAGGCTGTGCCAGCACTGGCAGCTCCTGGGAGCCACGAGCCACCCCTGGGCCAGTCCCAGCCTCTGCAAGCCGTGACTAAAGCCCTGCCTGGCTCTGCCAGCAGCTGTTGCAAGCTGTGAGCCAGGATTTTGGCATTCCCAGCTGAAACCCTGGGCACCTGTGCCCTGACAAAGTGACAAGTTCAGCAGGGTGACACGGCAGGACAGCGCAGGGGGGCAGGGGATGGTGCTGGGGTGACCCACATCCAACCCACTGAGTCAGGATTAATCCCTTTCCAGGTCATGCAGCTGGTAAACATCTGGCTCTGGCACCTCAGCCACTTCCAGGGGGAATTATCCTGCCAGTCTCATCCTGCTGAAGCAGTTGGCAATTGTTTGTGCAGCCACATTGCTGCACTGACCTGCTTTCCATCTCAAAAACACCCCCAAAAAGCCACAGAACTGAGATTTCATAGCCAAATAATGCTCAGTTTGGTTCAATTGTTTCACCAATTGTTTGTGCAGCCACATTGCTGCACTGACCTGCTTTCCATCTCAAAAACACCACAGAAAAAAACACCACCCCAAAAAGCCACAGAACTGAGATTTCCTAACCAAATCTTTGCCAGTTAATGGCCAGTCTGGTTCTACATGAAATTAGGAAGTAATTCTTGCCCACTCAAAGTGATTTTTGGTGAAAAATGGATGTGGCTCTTGCAGAGCCTGGATATGGAAAATTTGCTGAGCACTAACAGTTGTTTCCAGACAGCACCACAGGCTTGGAGCAGCCTGGGATAGGGAAGTGTCCCTGCACATGGCAGGGGTGCAATGGGATCAGCTCTAATGTCCCTTTAACCCCAAGGATGCCAGGATTCCAGGATGCTGGGATGGCTCAGGACACATCACACATACCAGGGCTTTTACAGCCTGGCCACTTCCTCCCCTGCATTTGCAGAGGTGCTTTGGGGTCAACACACCCCTGAAAAAAAAACCATTTTCTCTTCCTGTGTGTCCAGATTCAGCTGCACAGAAGCCCAGACTCACATCCTTCTTTTAAGCATCCCGTTTTCCTGATTGCATCCCCAAGAATTCCTGCCTCTGGCACTCTCCAGGCTGTGATGCCTGTCAGGAATGAGGCTGGGTGTGTTCTGGAGCAGCAGATTCTGACTGCAAAGCACAGCCTGGCTCCCTGAGTTCCTTACCCTGCACATCAGATATATTTTAAAAGGAAATTTTATTTTTTTTTTTCACCTGAGAATGATCAAAGCATCAAGACAGCAGCTGTTTGAAAGACTGGGATTTACAAATTCCTATAAATCATGAAATACTGGGAATATCACCATGTTTAAAGAAAGAAGTTCTGTGTTTTCGCACCAATTTCCAGTCCTGGCTGATCCTGACAGCCCCAGGAAGTTACAAGGAGGAAAATAAATTTTCTTTACTGTTTTTTTAAACCATTATGAACCCAGTAATGGTTCATATTTAGGAGCATGAGGAAGCAGGAAGATAAAATATTAAGAAGATTAAGTCTTAGATGCTGGGACTTCCTTGTGATTTGTTTTTCTTCCTCACAGACAGAAAACATTGACAGAAAATTGATTCTCAGTGATATTCCTTCTAACAAGAACTGTGCAAATTCTGATTTTGGAACTGTCTTTGGGCAGGCAGCAGTGAGCTCAGCACCCTCTGATCTATGAATTAAAGACAGCCATGGCTTTTTGATGGCCTACATGAAAATGTTTGGAATGAGCAGCTTTCCACATCAAAAAAGTGACCAATATTGCTGTAGAAATAAAAAAAACAAACAACAACTCAGTAAAAAAGGGCTAGAGATGCAAAATCAGTGACTTTCCCCAGGATTCACCAGCTCTTCTTCAGGTGATGGGAAGAAATAAAGGATATCAGAAAAACATAAACATGAAATGTTGAATTCCACCTGTGCCATCTCTTTGTGGGTGTTCAGAATCCACCTCAGCTTCAAAGGCTGAGGGAGAGCCCAAATCCATTTGGAAAACCAAAACCTTGCCCTGAATTGACCTGGAGCTGTGGTGGCTGTGCCAAGTCTGCAGGGACACCAAGCCATCATTTATAGTGATGTTATAACACAGTTCAGCATTTCAAATGCCAGCCTAAAAGCTGGGAATGAACCTCTTTGCTCCTCAGCATTCCCCAGTCATCTTTGATTAACAAGAATGGAGAAATTAGGAGGGAAAAAAGCTCAGGAATTGAGGTTTGCATGAGCTCCATGTGCAGCATGTAAAGCAGAATGTGCAATTCCCCCTCTCGGGAGGTGAATGCTCAAACAAGGAGTGGTTTACAGTCAATGCCTAAATTACCACTGTCCAAACACCACTTAAGCTTCGTCTTAATTTGGCTCCTGGGAGGTTTTTACAGGTGCTTGGCTCATTACTTGTGGCCTCTGAATTACGGTTTAACATCTTTGGGTTAAATTAAGAAGAAAAACAGGTGAGATTTAGCATTGGCACTTAGAGGGAAGGGGGTTTTTGCTCTCCACTGAGCAGAAAAACAAGGAACCCTCAAAACTTCTCTCCTGGGTAGTGGATGCACCCAGAGTAAATCCTTGTCTTCCACTCGTCTGACCCTGGAGAGCTCAGGGTCGGTGTTATCCTTGGCCTTGAGGGAGGGAACCCCAAAAAACCCAAACAAATCCTTTCTTGTAGAATCACAGAACCCCAGGATGGTTTGGGTTGGAAGGCACCTTAAATCCTATTCAGTGATGGCATGGCAGGGACACCTTCCACTGTCCCAGGGTGCTCCAAGCCCCAATGTCCACCCTGTCCTTGGACACTTCCAAGGATCCAGGGGCAGCCACAGCTGCTCTGGGCACCCTGTGCCACCC
Source organism: Rhabdornis inornatus (assembly GCA_013397075.1). Taxonomy (NCBI): domain Eukaryota; kingdom Metazoa; phylum Chordata; class Aves; order Passeriformes; family Rhabdornithidae; genus Rhabdornis; species Rhabdornis inornatus. Next base: position 12,577 of record VWZS01008937.1, read on the forward strand.
ACAGAGGGTAGAATTTATTCCCAATATCCCATCTAAACCTTCTCTCTTTCAGTTTGAAGCCACTTCCCCGCGTCCTGCCAGTCCAGACCATTGCAGAAATTCTCCTGCGGGCTCACTTCATGCACAGGAATGTCACAGTGATGTCACCCCTGGTCTCTTCTCCACAAAGGCTGAATAATCCTCATTTTCTCATCATCCTGGAGCCTCCTCTGGCTCCTCCACATCCCTCCCGTGCTGGGGCAGCACTGCAGGGATGTGGCAGGGATGTGCCGGCAAACCCAGCCAGAGTGGCGCTCGTTTCTAGGGAATTTGGGGAATTTTTTGGGAAATTTTTCGGGGAATTTTTCGGGAATTAGTGTGGGAACCGCTGAGCGCAGAGAGTCGTGCGCCCTCTCCCGGCCAGCCCCGGAAAACCCCTGCGAAAAGCAAATTCAAACAAACTCGAGCAAGTTTAAACAAATCTGAGCAAATTCAAGCAAACTTTAGCAAAATTTGGCACCGATTTACCGCCCTCTCTGCGTCCCCAGGTCCTTCCACCGCTCATGCTCGTTCTGCTTCATCCAAGACCTGTAAACAACACAGCAAAGCTCATCAGGCAGAGGCAGGGCATTCACCTTACCCCAAAATGCTTCACAAACATTCACACTTCTGAGACCTGAAGGAATTAGACAATCTGAGCACTGGGATCAGCCTCCACGAGTTAAAAAATGTGGCCTCTCTGTGCTAAATAACATCCAAACACTCTCCTGGCTGTCATTTTTCACATAGGATCCAAACAGGTCTTAATTCCAGTGAATAAATGTGAGAAATAATAATCCAGAAGGGCCACATTATTTTTCTGGACTGATCTTTAGGAAGCAGCACAGTGATAACTCGTTCTGCCCCCTCAGCAGGGCCCAGCTGTGGCTGTTGTGCCACACCAGGAGCACATGTGACAATCCCAGCCCTCAAGTATGTTCCTCTCAGGACATGCCACATCTTGCCAAATCCTGCTTGCAACCAGGATTTGGTTGTGGAGCAGCCCTTGCCCAGAAATCCAGCCTGGGTTCACATCTGGGTTCTGTTCCTGGGGCCTTTTCAGCACAGCCAAGTGACAAAACCCAAATTTTGTCCTGACAAGTGACCCCAGCTAACAAGGAGGATTCCAGCTGCCCAGACACATTATGCTGGCTCATGAAAAACAAGAGATTTGTCTTTTTTTACAGTGCTCCTCATCCTTGCTTTGTAACTCACTGAAAAAAAAAAAAAAAAGCCCTTCCACTGACAGACTTAATGGAATTTTGGCCACAGAACTTTAACATCAAATTTGCCCTTTGAACTTGGCATCTCCACACAGGTGCTTTGCCAGCAGCAAATTCTCTGTAAACCCTGAGCCACAGAACTGTCCACAGAGACTTTCCCAGCTCGGTTCCTTGGCCACAGAGCACATCCTTCAGCAGGCAGATGTGTCAGGGTAAATACCCCGTGTGCAGCAGGGTTACCCGGTGCTCTGTTGCCAAACACTTCTCTCATTTGCATTTCTAACATTTGTCCCCAGGCAAAAGTCATCGAGGTTTGTAGAAGGCAAATGCAAAAACTGCCCAAATGACCCAGATAAATGTCCTGAATCACAAAGCATTGCTGGAAAGCACACAGTGCCTGCTCTGATGGAGCTGTGAATTGTAGGATGCACATCCTTGTTTTCCATCCAGCACTGGGTTAGAGATCTCAGTGCCCAGTTCAAACCTGGAAAAAGGTGACATGTGCTGGGTTTCACAGTTTGCAGCCCACTGCTTTTACCCACAGGCCTGATGTCATGTGAGCACATCCCTGGAAGGCATTTCCCCATCTCCAAGGCCATTTCCCATCTCATGTCCCCAAATTCCAGGCTGAGCAGTCCAGCTGGATGTCAAATATGCTCACATTGCCTCTCCATCACCCTGCTCTGGATCTTTCCCAGAACAGAGGGGAGGATCTCAGAGCTGGGTATCACACAACACAGATTCCCTGGATACAGCCAACACATCCCTGCTCTTGCTCACACTGGGAAACCTCCAGCACTCACAGGCATAGGGAAAGGTTGATATTCCAGGACAAAACCCAGCTCTGAGTACATCAAGCAGCAGAAACTGAACATGAAACCTTTCCAGACCCACTCCTGCAGCTTGCGCAACGTTCCGGGGTTAAAGAATGCCGTGGAAAAAGACCAACACACAGAAACTGTGAAGTGGGAGCAGCTTGAGGAGGGCTGACACTCACATTTCTGCGAAACTTGATTTCAATATAAATTATTCCTGCTCCTGCTGAGGTAATAGATGATGTCTTTTGGATTTTCCCTCCACTAACAGCTTATACCTATGGTTTGATAAAGCTGGCATTGATTATCTCCATTAACACGTCATATCTCTGACCACAATTTGAGTCATTTACTGGTGGCACCACACAGTATCTCAAATGGATTTAAAGTTTTTTAATAGCATTAAAGACTATGTATAATAGCAAAGAGTATATATTATAATATTAAAGACCAAATGCTGTTGATCAGCAAGGTCAGATGGATGGCAGACAAGTCTTTCCCCAAATATTATTAAACTACAGAAAATCATTCCCCGTGTTTCACTCAGCTTTTCATCAGTTCAGTCTCAGAGGTGAAGAAGCAGCTTTACTCCTCAGCGATAAGACCAGCCAGGTACCAAAAGTGTCACAAATCTCATTATCACTCCTACCTGGAAGCTGGTAATTGGTGCGAGACAAACCAAGAACTGTTCAGGTAAATGCCCTGCTGGAAAAGCACCAGGAAGTTCAGTTCTCCCAGCTCAGCATGAAAGTGGAAAACACATGAGGGACATGGCAAGGATTAAGAGTGAAGTCCAAGTTATGAAGCTCTAAAGAGAACCACTCCACTAAATCCCTGCCAGCACCTAGACGAGGCAGGGATTCAGCTGTGAGGAAAAGAGAACATCACCTGGGCAGGTGAGACAAAACCTGCAGAGCTCTCCTTTAGCCCAGGACAGCTGGGATCCCGAGGGGAGCCTGCAGCTGGAAAGTCTCTGGAGGAAACTCCTTGCTTCCAGCAAGATGAATAATACACCTGTTCCCTACTTGTGAGCAAACACTACAAAGGAATAATTAGAACCTATCTGACCTGAAACCCACATGCCCATTACTGTGGTATTTTTCCACCTACTCCAGGTGAAACAGAAGATGGGCTGGACCTGGAAGGGGAGGGGTGGAGTGGCAGCACAAGATGCTGATTTATAAAGCAGCAGCAAGCAGAGCTCTTTCTCCACAGGCTTGGGACAGGGAGCTCGTCCTGCCTGAAGGATGCCGAGGTGGGAGCAGCATTCCAGCTAACACCTGCTGGCCACAGGACAGGGAGGCAGCACCTCGGGGAGCTTCTGCACTCCAGGGCTGCTCTGAGCCACCACAGTCCCAGCTGGGCTTGGGCTTTTCATCCAGAGATTTTGGCTTCTGATCCAGAGGCTTTGGCTTGGCTGCTTCTCTCCAGCAGGAAAGGAATAAACTCACCAAGATGCTCAAGGTGGGTACAATGCCCAAGGAACTGCCCCTTGTGTTTCTTCTTAAGTTTTGTTTTGTGAATCTGTGCTAAAAGTACAGGCTAAGTGAAAAATTGAATTAATACCAGACACTCTTGGGCATGAACAGTTTGGATTGGGAAAAATTCTTGGAGTGGTTGAGCCAAAAATTTGAGCCAAAATCTGAGATTTTCTGAAACTCTGAAGGTTAAAGGCTAACATATGACATGCTTAGAAGTGAGCAATAGATTTTACTAACTTCATCAATTTTCTTTATTTTTCTCTTTCATCTGCTAAGTTCTCCCAGTGGACAATTGTTGCCTTTCTCTCCTGGTTTCTATGCTCTATAAGGATTTGGAAAGCTGAACAGATTTTTTTGGCTGGGGGAAATTAAAGAGAGGAGGAGAAGGAAGGTGAAGAGAAAAAAATCCCAATAGATAAAACAGATTGTGAATCTTCAGCATGGCAGAAAAACAATCAGGACTTATAACAGGCATGCCCTGCCTCTGGGATGTGCACCAGCAAGCCAAATCAATTTAGGAATGGGATTTCAGTCTTTAAAGTCCTCAAACTGCTCAGCAGCTCTTTGCTTTCCCTTTCATCAAGAGACAACGTCAGGATTCAAATACTCCTTTAGTTACAGGACAGCTGAAGATAAGATGCCAGTTTTGAGTTCAGAACAGTGTTAAATAATAAGATTTATTTACTATTTAATAAACAATAATAATAATAAATTAATAGTAATTTACAAAATTTATTATTTATTTTTGTCTAAAAAACAATTATTATTGTTTTTTTCTTGTTGTTTCCACTATTTGAGCTTTCTTTATGCTATGGAGAGATCTTCCTTCATTCATGAGATCTCACAGGAAGCCAAGCACTGGCAGAGCCCCTTTGTGCTTTTTCCCACCAGGGAATATCCAGGGGGGCTCTGCTGAATTTCTGGGGTTTAATCCACAAGGAAAGCTCAGGAATGGGGTCACCCAATGGCTCTGGCACGTGGTTTCCTGGACAATTGGGAGTTGTGGTTCTGCAGCTGGTAAATCAGCAGCATGGGAAGGAAGTTTGCCCTGCTCAGTGCAGATTTACCCAGGGTTTGGAAACAGCACAGCTCCTGAGATATCACTGAAAGCAAAACATTCCCTGAGGTGCAGCAGCCTCCCTGGGTCAACAGCTCCTGTGCCCGATATTCCAGTGGCAAAACCACTGAATTGATGGCAAATCCCTGCCAGCTCCGAGCTCTGTGGGAGCAGAAACAGAGCAGCCCCTCCTTGGCTTTCAGTCTGGGGTTTGCCTCTAGTCCTCGCTTTGGTTCAGTGCAAATACATATTTGTAGGTGTTAGATGTAATTAAAATTTAAATTAAAATTAAATCTTGAAGCTACGGATCTGAAAAGCTCCAGGAACAAGCAGGTTCTCAATGGATGATTTTCCCCTCTCCTTTCCTTTCACGAATATTTTGCTTTTCCACTGATTTCTTCTTGGTGCTGATAAATAAGTTAATAATTTTCACTCCTGAGGTCCTGGGCAGTATTTTCCTACATTTGTTTTAGATCATAAACTGCTGGAAGTGTTGCACATCCCTAAAGGAATCCCTGTAATTTGCACCTGATGAAGTCCTGACCACAACCACAGTAACACAAACTGGATGGATTTCTGCACAAGACAGGAGAAAACACCTCAAGTAGCCAGGAGAAAGGGACAGCAGAAATTTGTAACTTGTCCAACAAAAGTAGATCTGCAAAATTTGACTTTTTTTGTGGTGTTTTACAGAAAAAGTCTGATGTTTACTCGGTTGAGGTCTACGGGACAAAAGATCTGCATAAAACAGAGACTGAAGATGAAGAGGAGAAGCACAAAGACTTAAAAGGCAACAAGAAGAAAAAGAAGGCAGAAGAGCTAAAGAAAGAACTGGACCTGGTGAGTGTTGCTGAGCTTCCATTACACATTCCATGAAATCCAGGGAATGTCCTGCACTGAAAATCCTGGCACAGGGAAAGATTTGATTCCTCACACTCCTGGAGTGTGCCAGAAAAATGCTGTGCAAGATTAATACCTAAAGTGAGAGGATGATTCTGGTGTGATTAAGCCACCAATGGTACAGAACATGATCTGTCCAAAAAGGAACCATTCCCCAGATGCAATCACTGCCATCAGTACTTCCTGACAACTGGCACAGCCAGCCAGGAAGCAGAGGGAGAGGCAGAACCAAATCCAGAGATTCCAGAGCTGAGAGCATTTCTCAGCTTTAAACACAGGGGTTTTCACCCAAACCAGCTGCTCTGGCCTTCAAGAAATCTGTGTTTTCCTGCTGGCTCCCCACTGACCTGCTGGCTGCTCTTGGAAATGTTGCTTCCTCTCCACACATTCCAGTTTCCCAATCTGAACAGAGGATAATTATGCTGACCTCTTTTTGGGATGGCTGTGAGAGCAGCTCGGAGGAGAGGCTATTTACAGGCTGGATGGCATTTCAGAGCTCAAAGAACACCAAAATAAGACATTGATTCCATGATTCTCTCCTCCATTCAGCCACCACGTTGCCAAGATCAGCAGGTAAATATTTCTCAGTCCGTGCTGTCTTTGCCACCGGGGGATGTAACTCCACTCCCGTGTTTCTAAAGAGAAACCAAAGCACAGACAGAATTGACTCACCCAAGTACCCATGAATCACTCTGAGAAAACAATTGGGAGATCTCTCAAATTCTTGGCTTCTAAATCCCTGTTCAGCACAAGATATAATTAGGCCAATGATACCACAGAGGTGTCACTGCAGGCCAAGGAGAAGAGCTTTGAGATTTCCCTCTCCCACACCCTTTTGGACTGTGCTTAGAACCTGTTGTGTCTTTCCATCAGGCTGAGGAGGATAATTCACATTCCCTAGCCTGGCAATCAAGGGCAGGGGTTGTTGTCACACACACTCTGAGCCCTGCAGCACGCAGAGGGAAATGATTTATCCAAAAGCAGCACAGCCCCTCGTGGCAAGCAGCAAAAACACGAACATGCCACCCTGCTCTTGTGACAGATTTGCTGGAGGAGGAAGCTATTTACAAAAGCACTCTGCAAATCAAAAGGAAAAAGTATCTTCTTCCAGTGGAAGATATTTTGCTTATCAATATGCAGATTTGTCTAATTAGTGAAAGTGGGGTGTCATACAAGCAACTTCATCCATGCTCTCAGATCCAGGCAGTTTGGAAATAAAAATGCCAGCAGTCTGATGCTCTGCTCACTGTCATTTTCTGTCTCTCCTGGGATGCAGGATGACCACAGGCTCAGCACCTCGGAGCTGGAGAAGAAGTATGGTACCAGCATTGACAAAGTAAGTCCAAGGGTTTCCTTAAGGAGCTGCCTCAATCAGGTGCCTCTGGCGTCCCCAGAGCTCCCCAGGAGCAGGAATTTCATTATTTGATGTGTGTGGGTGCCTGCATTGATGCTCTCAGTAAAACCTAAACCAGCAACCAACGAGCACTGACCTGGATTTAAAGTGGAGTTTCTCTCCAGCCTGGAGAAGGCTGAGCTGCTGCTCTGAAATCAAAGATGGGACCTCAGGCTCTTGCACCAGGATCTCATTTTTTTCTAAAGCTGTTATCTGATCTTTTGATTTCACCACAATCCACTTTTCACAATTTATAGCCAAAAACTGCATGGATTGAGCTCATTTTGAAGGAAAAGCTAGATCTGAGAAACTACACCTGAGTCCCTTTGACACCTGACATTTGAATATCAAAGCACTGAAGGTGACCAGAGCACAGACAAGAATTTCAAGAGGCCCCTGAGTTACAAACACCTTGTGGAAATGCAGAACCAGCAGCAAAAAATATTTTTCCCTGGCTTTCCAAACACTTAGTCCAGGTATATTTGTTTGATAACCAGCAGAATGGAAACTCCTGATGGATGTGGCCCCAAATTCAGTGCTCCAGTAAAGAAATAGCTGTTTCTCCATAGCAGATAATTAATAACAGCCCCTCTGAAATCAGGAGGTTTGGAAATCAGACTTGCAGCTCGTTTGTGACACAGACACCCTTTAAAGGAACAGCAGCAGGTGCATTTGGTTCTGAGCTGGGGTAAAAGCCTGTTTTTCTGTGATTTCATGGTAAATGTGTCACCTCCTCCTGCAGGGTCTCTCGAGTGCAAGAGCAGCAGAGATTTTGGCTCGGGACGGCCCCAACGCTCTCACTCCTCCCAAAGCCACCCCCGAAATCGTCAAGTTCCTCAAGCAGATGATCGGGGGCTTCTCCATCCTCCTGTGGATCGGGGCTGCCTTCTCCTGGATCTCCTTTGGCATCCAGCTGGCACAGGGGGTGGATTCAGCCTTTGACAATGTGAGTGGATGAGTAACCACGCCGTGGTGATTGAAATACTACACGGTTACTCAGTAACTACAAGGAGCCTCTCCTTCTCACAGGACTCTCCTGCGGCTGAACACTTCTGATAAAAACTCAAACACCTCGGGCTTAAAGAGTGCCTGGGCAAAGGTTTTATAACCACAATCCTTGGCATAATCACAATCCTTGAGTGCTCTGGGAGCAGTACAAAAGTCTCAAGGCTTTAGACTCTGACTAAAGAGTCTCTGACTAATTCCCTTTGGAGCTATACTCTTTTTTTTTAATTATTGTATTTGTTTGTTACACTCTAATTTGTTCAGGATTGTGTCAGTTTAAAGAAGGATTTTAGATGGGAAAATCACTATTAAAAACCTTTTCAAATACACACAAAAAAAAGCTTTAATTGGTCGTTTGCAGGCCAGCACCTGAAAGTTCTTTTCTTAGCCTGTCTTTTAACCTGGTCAATATCTCATTTTAAAGCAACACAGAACTGATTTATTCTAACAGAGGAATTGCTGAAAACCTGCCATAAATTAACCAGATTATATCTTTTACTGATCAGCTCTACCTCGGAGTAGTCCTGGCTCTGGTTGTCATCCTTACTGGTATCTTTGCTTATTATCAAGAAGCCAAAAGCACAAACATCATGGCCAGCTTCAGCAAGATGATCCCACAGGTGAGAACCAGCGGTGCCTTTCAACTGAGGCAAAAATTCATCCCAATAATGCAGGAGGGAAGCCCAGCAAGCCCAACTTGAATTTATCTCTTGGCAAATGACCCAGATAAATGTCCTGAATCACAAAGCATTGCTGGAAAGCACACAGTGCCTGCTCTGATGGAGCTGTGAATTGTAGGATGCACATCCTTGTTTTCCATCCAGCACTGGGTTAGAGATCTCAGTGCCCAGTTCAAACCTGGAAAAAGGTGACATGTGCTGGGTTTCACAGTTTGCAGCCCACTGCTTTTACCCACAGGCCTGATGTCATGTGAGCACATCCCTGGAAGGCATTTCCCCATCTCCAAGGCCATTTCCCATCTCATGTCCCCAAATTCCAGGCTGAGCAGTCCAGCTGGATGTCAAATATGCTCACATTGCCCCTCCATCACCCTGCTCTGGATTATTTCCAGAATAGAGAGGAGGATCTCAGTTTAGAGAGTGGCACAAAGCTAATTTTTGTCCAATTTCTGTCTTCCAGCAAGCTCTGGTCCTCAGGGATGCCGAGAAGAAGGAGCTGCCAGCAGACCAGCTGGTGGTTGGGGACATTGTGGAGATCAAGGGTGGGGACAGGATCCCTGCAGACATTCGTCTCATCTTCGCTCAGGGCTGCAAGGTAAACAGGGCTTGGAAGAGAAAAGGGATGAGGGAAAACAGAGTTTGGAGCGGTTTATTACATAGAAAGAATTTCTAACCGTAACCAATATGGGTTATTAGAGCTTTGATTGCACATAATTAATGAAGTCAGAGATCAGAAGCCTGAATGTGACGCTGAGCTCCTCTAGGACTGACACCTCTCTCCCTGAACACCCGAAAATCCATGCCATGTTCTGGCTCTGCTCTTTGCCAGGACAGGGCAGATGCACCAATACATAATTTAGAGTTTCCACTGGAGGCAGATCCTCAGAATTGTGGGGTTTTCTCAGCCTGCTGCTGAAAATCCCAGTGACAGACACACAGCATTGGCTGAAGTGAATTCCCACAGGAATAGGTTCTGTCAGGGACAGCAGCAGCTCAGAGAAGAGGCACTGAGAGATCTTGATGTCACTGATGATGAGAGAAGCCACCTCACCTCCCGGGCTGGACACCACTGTGCACTGCTGACTTTAATCTGGGCACGTCTCCCTTTCATTAAAGGTGGACAATTCTTCACTCACAGGGGAGTCAGAGCCACAGTCCCGCTCCTGTGACTTCACCCACGAGAACCCCCTGGAGACCAGGAACATTGCCTTCTACTCCACCACCTGCGTGGAAGGTGAGCTGATCCTGAAACTGGCCATGGAAATCCCATTTTATTCTCTTTATCTGCTTCTCTGCTGCCTCCAGCCACGTTTATCATCTGTGTGCACACCTTTACATCCTTTTATCTTTTTTCTAGCTAATCTTTGACCTCTACTCAACTTCAGGGGAACTGAACATTTCTAGTTTTTATTATTTACCAGCATACAGAGAGAAGGGCCCCCAAAAAGACATGTGCAGAGGTGCTGCTTGGTCCTGCTAACTCATTTGAACAATTCTGCTTTGAGGAACTTCAGAGAGGTTTAATTACTCACATGAAGTCTGACCTGAGCAGATTAAAGCATGACCTTGGGGGTGGTCACACTTAGCATTTGTTCCAAGGCACAGCGTGGTTATGGCTGCACCAATCCGTGAACTGATCTGGATTTGAACTGACCATGCTTTCCTGGCAGTTTTTCCACCGATACCTGTTGGGATGTCAGGCTGCAGCTGCCTCTGAGTGGTGACAGTTCTTGTCCCCGCAGGCACTGCCACCGGCATTGTCATCAACACCGGGGACCGCACCATCATCGGCCGCATCGCCTCGCTCGCCTCGGGCGTGGGCAACGAGAAGACGCCCATCGCCATCGAGATCGAGCACTTCGTGTACCTGGTGGCAGGAGTGGCCGTCTCCATCGGGGTCCTCTTCTTCATCATCTCCGTTTCCATGCGCTACAAGATCCTGGACTCCATCATCTTCCTCATCGGCATCATCGTGGCGAACGTGCCCGAGGGGCTGCTGGCCACGGTGACGGTGAGTCTGTGCTGGGTTCTCTGCTTGGGCTGGGTTTGGAGAGGGGTGAGGGTTCTAATTCCAAGGATAAACCCTTTATTTGGGAATTCTGGTGTAACTGAGTCACTCAACTCAAACCCAATTTGGGTTTAAGTTCAAGTACTGCTCGATGGCTGCTGAGTGCAATGACGTGACTCATTTCCCCACCAGTCGTTCCCACTTGGAAGTGGGGACATTGTGCCTGAAGGTCACATGAAAACTCCATTTAATTCCACATGTCCAACACTGAAATCCCTGCCTGAGGAGCAGCACACCTGCTGGCTCCAAAGCGCCCCAGCAGCAAACAATGAAGGGAATCATTGCAGGATTCATGGAGCTCCCTGCCCATTGCAGGTCCTTCCATCTCAAACAGCCTCTTGTTTAGAAATAAGACATCTTAGAATTATTTCCTAAGAAATAATAGAATTATTAAAATAATAGAATTCTTTTCTCTTAGAAATAAGACATCCTTATTTCTATCAGCAGGCAGCAGGTTGCTATCAGCAGCAAATCTACCTGTGCTAGTTACAGCCAAACCTCAGATTTTAAATTAAAACAGGGAGAAAAAAATGCACGGTGGCCAACAAAAATGAAAAAACTAAAATATTCTCTTAAAAAAAAAAACAACCAAGCACACAGCAAACCCCAGAAAAGATCTCCCAGGAGAATCTCGTTCCACCTCTGTGTAGCCACACCTTGGTGAGAGCTGGACCCCTTCCCTCCTGCCAGGTGAGCCTGTCCCTCACGGCCAAGCGCATGGCCAAGAAGAACTGCTTGGTGAAGAACCTGGAGGCCGTGGAAACCCTGGGCTCCACCTCCATCATCTGCTCTGACAAGACAGGAACCCTCACCCAGAACAGGATGACTGTTGCCCACCTCTGGTTTGACAACCAGATCTACTCAGCTGACACCAGTGAAGATCAGACAAGTAAATGGGAAATGGGGGTGTGGGAAGGGGCAGATCCTTGGATCAGTCCTGGGATGTTCACTTTTGATGGCTAAATCAGACCTATCTTCCTTCTACACATGGAAATCCCTCCCTAGCCATGGGGAAAAAAAAGGAATTAATATTTGAACTCCTCACAGGAAGTAAACTTGGAGGAGGTTCTACTCCAGAGCCTTTTGCCAACAGCACATTTAGTAGGGAATTAAGCAGAGAAACATCATCCAAACCCCTTTGCCAGCACTGCTAGCGGGAAAATTTATATCATTTTTTTTTTCTATGAAAGAACCTGTCAAAAGAATAATTTTTTTTCTGCAAATAAGTCAATTCTGTTTTTTCACTCTTAAGCCTTCACTTGTCTCATGCAATGTGCTAAAGGATGCAATGTGTGTTTTACTTCTCTCAGCCCAGCCTTTTGATCAAAGTTCCCCCTCATGGGCAGCGTTATCAAAAATTGTCACTCTCTGCAACCGGGCGGAATTCCGGCCAGGACAGGAAAATCTCCCCATCATGAAGGTACTGCTGACTTCACACAGCTTAGTTCCCTTCCTCTGAAAAGCAATTTTCTCTGTTTGTCTATAAAAATCTCCATTTCCTATGCCAGCCCTCTAAGTTCCTACTGACAGTGGTTTTATTGCTGTACGCTCACACAAAATCTAACACAGGATAAAAAACCAGCACAAGAGCACAAGAGAAATGCAGATTATCCTGGATTGGAAGAGATCCACAATCCCAACTGCTGGCCCTGCACAGGACAGCCCCAAGAATCTCTGTGCCTGAGAGCACTGTCCAAACCCAACTGTGCTGCCAGGAAAAAGGCAACACAAGTAGCAGGAATAGTAATTACTGCACTGTTAATTTATTATAGCAAAGGTAAACATGCCTTCATTGATGTCTTTCCACATGACTGCTTGAATGTAGTAAATTCTACTGACAGGGCTACCAGAACAAATCTTCTGCTTACTCAGCAATGCCATCCTCAAATTAATTTGGGTTTGTGCCTCAGCTCACCTGCAGTGACCTGAGCGTGACCCCAAATCTGCTTTACAGCAGCAAATGCTCTTTGTCTCTGTTTGCTGTGCTCAGTTCTAACCCCAAGAGCAAAGCAGACATCCCCAAATTCTATTTTAATATTTTTCCAGGATTAGTTGAACATAAAAATGTAGATTCCTTGTTGCTGAGGTGTGCAGCATGCCATGGAATTGTGGAAAAGTAAAATGTTTTCTTCCTTTGTGCCCACAGAGGGTCGTGGTTGGAGATGCCTCTGAAACAGCTCTGCTGAAATTCTCTGAGGTCATTCTGGGGGATGTGATGAGCATTAGAGCACAGAACAAGAAAGTGGCTGAAATCCCTTTCAACTCTACCAACAAATTCCAGGTGTGGGTTTGTTTTTTTTTATTTTTATTTTTTTTTTTTTTTGGGAATCGTGCCAGATTGTTTCTGTCGCTGGGCCTGATGAAACAATGGGTGGCCTGGAAGCCTTAAGGTGGTAATTCAACAACAGAGGAAATTCAAGTTATAATAAGTACAGTTCATTCCATTTGATGGAAATTACGATTTCTTCATGGAAAAGAACATTAATCCCATAGAAAAGTAGAAGCAGATGAGGACAATCTGAGCTCTCCCAACCCATTCCCTGTTTGTGGCACAGCTCTCCATCCACGAGACCGACGACCCCCACGACAAACGCTTCCTGCTGGTGATGAAAGGAGCCCCAGAGAGGATTTTGGAGAGGTGTAGCACCATCATGATCAATGGCAAGGAGGAGCCTCTGGACAGCGAGAAGGCAGAAGCTTTCCAGACAGCCTACATGGAGCTGGGGGGCATGGGGGAGAGAGTGCTGGGTGAGTGCAGCTGCAGGGACTGCCTGGGAAAATGGGGGAAAAATGAAAATCCAGCTGTAAAGCCTGTGAAATGGGGTGTAAAGTCTTGGCACATCCAGCATGCCTGGAAAAATGGTTAAATGCTGGAGTTCCATGGGCAAGAGCAAACTCTGATGTTTTATCAAGCTCTCCTCTTCCTCCCACATTTTCCTGCCCATCACACCAACCGAAACATCTTCCCAGGTTTCTGCCACTTGTACCTGCCTGAGAATGAGTTTCCAGAGACCTTCCAGTTCAACACAGATTCCATGAACTTCCCCACCTCCAACCTGTGCTTCGTGGGGCTCCTGTCCATGATTGACCCACCTCGCTCCACGGTGCCTGACGCTGTCTCCAAGTGCCGCAGTGCTGGCATCAAGGTAAGGATTTTACAGGGAAAAACACAGTGGCTCCACTACAGAGAGACTCATTAGGATTATTTCAGGTATTATTTAAAGTATTTAAAATTTAAGATCTTCCACCACATCGTCACGGATTATCTTTCTTGCAATAGCTACCAAAAATCTCAGCCTTAGATAAGACCATTCTATAATTTCAATTTAGAGAGTCCCCAGAGGCAAAACATTTTCATTAAAGGGAATCAGACTATAGGAACTGCACAAAAACCTCAAACTTGGAAATCCAAATTTACAAAAGCTCTGATACTCTCTCATCAAATCCATTTCTAGAATATAGAACCCACACCAGCTGGAATTACTTGCCTGTAAACAGAGTAAGGTGATAGAAATAATTTTAGAGAAGGAATCAGGTCTCTGCTTTGAACGTTTTTCCAAAGGAATCAGCACTCTCAAAATTACTCAAGTGGAACCTGAAGCAATTATTCCCCTAATTTCACTCCCTGGGGACCCACAAGTAAACTTTCAGCCCTAAGCAGAGGTGAAATCTATGTAAATCTAGGAGAATCATATTTGGGATTACAGATCTCAAACCCCAACCCTGATGAAATTTCCCATAGCCTGAAGACAGATCTGCCAACTTTTCTTCAAGAAAAGCAAGAAAAGGCTGTGCCTTATCTGCCAGGACACCTCAGTCACAAGGATCCATTTTAAGATGCAATATTCTAACAAACCCTCCCCACTGAACATACCTAATATAGATCCTTACATAAAGGCTCCTTTATTCTGCATTATTCTAATCTGGCTGCCTGTGACGAGTTCTTCCTTCAGAGCCCTGATCAAGCGGCCTCTAAAGGGGAGGCAGAGCCCAGATGTTGATACAGAGCTGGGCAATCACTGCCCCTAATCTCCCTTTGTGTGCACAGCACTGCTCTGATCCCAAACTGCTTCCTGCTCCTCAGCAGTGGACGTTCCCCCTTACCTCACTCCGTGATTTGTCACTCACTTGTGCCTTGCTCAGGTCATTATGGTCACCGGTGACCACCCCATCACGGCCAAGGCCATTGCCAAGAGCGTGGGCATCATTTCAGCCACCAGTGAGACCGTGGAGGACATTGCCAAGCGCCTCAACATCCCTGTGGAGCAGGTCAACAGGAGGTGAGAGCCAGGCCAGCACCCTGGGCTTCATTTCCCTGCTCCATCCCCGCTGCTTTCTGCTTTTTTCATGACACATTCCCACTCTTGACTCATCTCCACCTAAATGTGTCCACTCAGTGGCTTTCATCTTTGCTGCCCTTGAAGAAAATCTCACAAATTATCCTTTGCAGATAATGTGGAAGTCACTGTCATTGCCTGCTTGACAAAACACACACACACACATAAAGAAAAATTCAGCATCACACGACCCAGTTTGGACCATCACCCCAAATTCCTCCTTCACCTCTTAAATACGGAAAAAATAACATCACATGGGAAGGATAAAAGCTCTTTGCAGAAGTGATGTCTTCCCCTGTCCCTCCCAGTGAGAGGCCTCCTTAAAATGCATTTTCTGACGCTTCAGTGAGACCCCTCTGTATCCAGAACTGCGATCCACTCTGGATCTCTGCAGCACCTTTCATCCAACTCCTGCTGATTAACAACAAATCCCTCTGCAATGAACTCAATTTGCTGCTTCCCCCCTGTCCAGCTGCACACCCACCCCACGAGTGCACTATTTCACCCTTTTAATGTGAAATTCCCCCGTGTTGGGCTGTGGCCGTGGCAGGGAGGCCACGGCAGCCGTGGTGAACGGGATGGAGCTGAAGGAGATGAGCTCGGAGCAGCTGGACCAGATCCTGCGCGAGCACGCCGAGATCGTCTTCGCTCGCACATCGCCCCAGCAGAAGCTGATCATCGTGGAGGGCTGCCAGAGGCAGGTGAGGCAGGGTGGCAAAGGTCACACACACACACACCAGCCCAGGGCTGAGAGGCTGGAAGCCAATTCCCAGGCCTCCCTAAGCCCTGTTTATACTCTTTTCCCCGTGCCAGAACATTATCTAACAGATTGCCACAAACGCTGCCTGGACTCCGTCCAAGCCGAGCAAATTCCTGCTGGAGACATAGCTCCTGGGGAGCTTTGCGTGGGTTTGGAGCTGTAGCCAGGCCATGGATTGTCCCTGTCACTCTGAGAAGCACAAAAAGCCTCCTGTGCCCTGTTTGGGAAGGAGAATTCCCTTGGGAATTCTTTAAACCCAGATAGAAGCAACGGTGCTGCCACATCCTCTCCTCTTATCTCTTGTGGTAGAGCCGTCTCCTCCTGCCCACAGGAATATTTGGGAGTGGAATTGGTTAGTGCTGGGTGAGCAGGTGAACTCACAGCTCTTTTCCAGCCTAGACTATTTAGGATTCTCAGGTATGAACCCCACAGAATGCCAGAGCATGATTTACATACCACCAAGCCTTATCTGTGTTACTTCCCAGGGCTGTAAATCAGGCAGCAGGATTTAAAGAGAGTTTTCCCATCCATGGGCAATATTATGTAAAGCAACCTGGAGTGCAGCCAGGAGGGAAAAAAAAAATAAAAAAGACATTTACAGAGCTCTGTAGAAGATGAAAACTGCCATCAAAAGATTCTCCACTCAAAAATGACATCTCCCAAGTAGATTTTGTGAATTAAAGCCACACTAGTGCTGTGCCTGGATTTAGTAGAGAAGATGTGGCACAAGATATTATTTTATCTTTGTAATCTTGCCAGCACTAAGCTTCCCAATCAGCATTATCAGCTCGTTGGGTTTAACCAGAGGACTCTCCAGAGAGTAAAAAAAAAGATATAAAATTTTTCAATTTCATGTGGTTTTTCATTTTTTGAATGGTCTCTGTCAGGCACACGGTGGGTAAACGTGCTCTGCACTGCTCAGACTCCCACACTCCTGGCAGATTTGGCTCTCCAGGGATGAAAGGAACACCCTCCCCCAGCCAGACTCCAGCTATGTTTAGCACTTAGAGCTTATAAGCCCTTCTGTACATGGCATTATTTATAGGTAGTGACACTGAGCTCAATCCCCCCAGGGACAGGAAATTCAGCATTTTATTAATCAGTTTGCCAGGCTTTGTCCCCACTCCGAACACCAGAAACTTCTGCATCAGCCAGAGCAGAGCCTGGAGCTGCAGGAGATGTTCAGGAAGATAACAAAGAAGCTGAGTTGGATAATCAGAGTTTCCCATCTTTTGGATTAGTAGAGAAATTCTAGCACAGGCTGAGGATGGCCAGAAGCTGTTGGGATAGGATGAGGATGGGCTCTAACTCAACAGTTACATAATTTATGATTCAGATGAAGCCTGGCTGTTTCTGTAGCACTTCATTAAAAAAAAGACAGGACATTTTGTGTTAATCAAACCTCCCCCAGATGTCAGAGGTGAACCTGGCTCTGCTCAGACGGGGATGAACCACGTACACAGAGCAGAAAATCCATCATCCAAATCTTAAATCCTCTTTATATCCAACTATCAGATTAATTGCATTTGAAATGCATCTAATTGAGATGTCCACTCTTTAGGATGCAGTGAATCACATCCCTGAATTTTCCTACTCTAAAGGGAACCACACCAAACTCTGAGGTTGCTCTCCCAGCCCTGCCCACCACCCTCCTGATCCCTGGCTGTGTTTGATGTGGGTCCAGAGAGAATTCAGAACTTCCAATCAGCATTTTCCTGCTGGAAATGCAAAGATTGGTGGTGGCAGGATTCCCCCTCTCCTCCCAAGCCCACATCTGGATGCTTTTGTGTGTTCCAGGGAGCAGTGGTTGCCGTGACTGGAGATGGAGTCAATGACTCCCCTGCCCTAAAAAAAGCAGATATTGGGATTGCTATGGGGATTGCTGGCTCTGATGCAGCCAAAAATGCAGCTGATATGGTCCTGCTGGATGACAACTTTGCTTCCATTGTCACAGGAGTGGAGGAAGGTAAAGATAATGTTGTTTCCCACTTTTTGAGCTGGAAGCTGCTGGCAGGGCTTCCTGATCCTTCCCTCCTCTCTTCTCTTTCTGGATTTGATATCTGGGAAAGGTGGGAATTAATTCCATTTCTACTCATGACAATCAGAACGAGGAAATATCTCCCTCAGATGATTTATAAATACAGATTTGCTGTCTCTGTTTGATCCAGCTTCAGATAAAAGCACTTCCTGACTTGTTCCAATGCAGTTTGAAGCCTCACAAAGATATAAATTATTTTCTCCACCTTTTCCCTCTATTATTTTCTCTCACATCACCTTCGCTGTGCTCCACCTATGACAGGAACACTCATCCCAATCTTCTTGCACTGTAAAGAGCTTGTGGTTCCCATTACAACCACAGCATTTTGGGGAAGAGGACTTTTCCCCTCAAACTGTCTCATCAAAAGAAATGTTTTATTACAATTGAGTTTTCAGAGGGCTGTAAGGGAGGGTAGCTTAAAAAACAAAAAACAACAAAACCAAATTACAAAATGCCTGGGGAAACACATGAGGAAAGTAGAAACAAGCAGTAAATATTTTCACTTCATTTAGTTAAATTTGAACTTTTTTCCTCGGGAAAACACAGAAGTATTTTCTCTTCCCCCAGGCCGCCTGATCTTTGACAACCTGAAGAAAACCATTGCCTACACCCTGACCAAGAACATTGCTGAGCTCTGCCCCTTCCTCATCTACATCATTGCCAGCATCCCAATGCCCATTGGCACCATCACCATCCTCTTCATCGACCTGGGCACGGACATTGTGAGTTGGGAGCTCCAAAGTCATTTCCTGCTGGAATATCCTGCCAAGGGAGAGGGGCTGGGGGCAAAGGCACACCCAGAGCAGGGGGTTTTGTCAGCTTTGTCCTACAGCTGAGAAAGGCAGTGAAAAAAGAGAGTAAAAGCAGCCAGGTAGAGAGAAAGAAGAGTAGAAAACAACAAAAACGTGCAGGTGGGAGGGGAACAGAAAGCAAAGACATCTCATCCATCAGCAGTGAACAATTATCAGTTTTAATTTTTAATCTTTAATTTTATCAGTGTTTTAATCAAGAGGTCAGAGAGATTTCTGCAGTCACACCTGACATTCCATCCAGCCCAGCCCAGGGGACCTGAAAGACCCTTTAATTTGAAATTAATGTTAAATTATTGTCAATCTCCTCTGGTCTTTTGTATTGATCACCAGATCCAGACAAGTTCCAGATTTCCCCCAAACCCTTCACACATTAACAGGAATCCACAGAGATCCCCTCTCCTTTCCTGCCAACATCCATCAGAACCACTTGGGAACTGCAAATTGCTGCTAAACCTCTGAAAACCAGGCAAATGCTGCCCCCCAGCCCCTGAGGGTTCGTTTCTCTTGCAGATCCCCTCGGTGGCACTGGCTTATGAGAAAGCTGAGAGTGACATCATGAACAGGAGGCCCCGGAACAAGAGGAAGGACCGGCTGGTGAACGAGCAGCTGGCTGTGTACTCCTACCTGCAGATCGGTACGCAGCCTCCCAAACACGCTTTGTGTCAGCAAAGCAAGGCAGACTCAAGCTGATTCGTTAAAAAAAAAATAATGAATTAGGAGATGAAACTCAACCCCTTCCTCTGCAAACCCAGCAGCCCCCTCCCGTTTGTTGTTATTCAGCAATAAAATGAGGTTTTATCTACAGCAGCAAGAACTCTCAAGCTGCCTTTAGCATGTTTCATACACCCAGCACATCCGGTACTTCTTCATTTCGGTTTTTCCTCATTCCTGCCCCTTTGTTTCTGCAGGAATCATGCAGTCAGTGGGAGCCTTTGTCACCTATTTCACCGTCTATGCTGAGCAAGGGTTCCTCCCCTCCACGCTGCTGGGAGTGAGAGTGGACTGGGAGAGCAATGCCATCAACGACTTCGAGGATTCCTACGGACAGCAATGGGTAAAGCAGCCCTGAAAATTCCCTGCCTTGTCCCTCACCCACCTGCTTGCTTAAAAATTCCCCCAAAATAAAGGGACAGGGAATGCAAATGAGGTTTAAATGCAAATAAAATTAGTTTTCATCTGATGTTGCCTCAGGAGAGACTGTTCAGGGCTTCCTGCCACCCAGCTTTCATTCAGCCTCTGCTCTTTCATTCATTCTTCGACAATTTGCCACCTTCTCACTCGCAGCCTCTGCAGATGCACCTTCCCCTCTGGCCTTGATGTTTAAACCTCTCAAAATGAACCATCATCATCCTCTCCCAGCCCTGCTAATGAACAGCACCTCTGCCAAGTCCTTTGCAGCCTCCCCCTCTCGCTCCTCACTCCTCCTCCCTCATCCTGCAGAACCACATTGATAAATCCAAACAAACACCCCTCACCCCCAGCTCGTGCTGCAGCCTCGTGACTCAGTCACAGAATAAAACTGGGCCCAAATCTGATTATTCTGTGCCTAAATCTGGAGTAACTCTGCATTCACACCTTGGGAACTGAAATAAAGCTTCCCACCGAGGTTTGCAGTCGCCTGTGGGAGATGGGAGGGTCTGATCTAAAAACATTTTGGTGTTTCCTGGGCTCTGCAGACCAAATACCAGCGCACATACCTGCAGTGGACAGGCTACACAGCCTTCTTTGTGAGCATCACCATCCAGCAGGTGGCTGATCTGATCATCAGGAAAACTCGGAGAAATTCCATTTTCCGCCAGGGCCTCTTCAGGTGAGTTTGGCAGATGCACAATCCCAGAATGGTTTGGGTTGGAAGAGACCTTAAAGCCCATCCCATCGCATCCCATCCCATCGCATCCCATCCCATCGCATCCCATCGCATCCCATCCCATCGCATCCCATCCCATCGCATCCCATCCCATCCCATCCCATCCCATCCCATCCCATCGCATCCCATCGCATCCCATCCCATCCCATCCCATCCCATCCCATCCCATCCCATCCCATCCCATCCCATCCCAGGCAGAGACACCTCCCACTATCCCAGGCTGCTCCAAGCTGGCCTTGGGCACTTCCATGGATCCAAGGGCAGCCACAGCTGCTCTGGGCACCCTCTGCCAGGGCCTCACCTGGGAAGAATTTCCCTCAGAGGGAAGAATTTTTTTCCTATCTAATCTAAACCTGCAGTTCAGGTTAGCCTCCTGCTCTGTTCAGAAGCAGGTGAGCTCAGTGATTTGCCCCTCTCACTTTCAGTCTTTGCACAGAGATTAAGTCTGGCCTTAAACAATCACAAATCTCAGGCAAATATTTTATTACACCTCCCCTCAGCCCCTTTTCTACTTCAGGATAGGGATTTTCTTTAAAGACATTGTGCTGGTTATTCTGAAAATGCACCAGCTTAAAACCAACTCTCCATTCATTAAAATGTTTACTAGAGAAAAAAAAAAAGGGAGTTTCTCTTCCAGATTACTTTCTGAACTCCTTATCAAGAGATAGCAAGTCTGGACTTCTCTGAGATAACTTGAGGCTCTGAGAAGGGAGATACCAGCTGGCCAAACTCCCCCAGACAGTGCTGGCGGCCCTCTGCAAACCACCCTGCACCCGGCAGCCCCAGGAGAATTCCAAATATCAGCTGGGACAGAGGCCAGCAGCAGAGCTGGCATTCACTGCCGGGTTTCTGATAGCAGAGCAATTAGTTTTCCATCCTTTATCTGCAGGTACAGGGCCTACACCTATGTGTGCTTCCTCCTTGCATTAACACCTGAGTCACCCCAGCACATTCCCAGTGCAACAGCAGCCTGCAGGAACTGGAACTGGTGCTGGGTGTCTCCCACAGCTGGATTTGGGCTGGGAATGCTGCCAGGAAGGGCAGGAGCACGTGGGATCCAGGGCAGAGCTGCCCAGAGCTCACCTGGAGCACGGAACCCAGAAAGTTCCTGCAGGCACAGAGTTGAACTCTGGGGTTAACTCTCTCAGGGTTTAACTCTTCCTCTCTGCTTTTCCTGCAGGAACAAAGTCATCTGGGTGGGGATATTCTCCCAGATAGGAATTGCTTTGATTCTCACCTACGGCCTTGGACATGTTACAGCCCTGAACTTCACTCCACTCAGGTGAGTTCTGGTGCCACCGAGCTTCCCCTGCTCTCCTCGTGGACACAAAACAGGAGCAGCAGCCTGTGCAGCACCACTGCAGGATAAATATTTTTAAAAATTCATTATATTCATCACTATTTCTTGGCCAAAAAGCCCATTATTGCCACAATTTCCACTAGATTTCCTGCTGAGGATCCAAAAACCCACTTGTGCAAAACCAACATCTAAATATTTCTTCCAGCCTCTCCAATGTTTTGATAAGCACAGACAGCATTTAATTTTTATTTTAAATAGATCAGTCAGGTGATTTATTGCTGTGATAACACCAGGCAAAATTTCCTTCTGAATAGGACCTGGAATGAATTAATCTACTTAAGATTGGGAGGTTTTACATGCACATCATGAATTTGAGAGATTATTTGGGAAATAGTGAAGAGGCCCAAGGGGGCAGGTTTGTTTTAGTGGCATTGAAGAGCACAGACAGAGAGCCCAGGACTGCAGCTGAGTTGTTTTCAGATGTTTCTTTTGCCCCCACCCCCAGGTTCCAGTACTGGTTTGTGGCTGTACCTTTTGCCATCCTGATTTGGGTCTATGATGAAATCCGAAAGCTGCTCATCAGGAGATACCCAGGAAGTGAGTGCATTGTTCTAATTAAATGTTAATTGAATATTTTAATTTCATGTGTCCCTTCCTACTCTTTTACTGCCACCCCCACCTCAGCTGCCACTCCCAGGTGGCTGCTGAAAAATGAACCATTTTTCTCCAATGATCACTTTTCCTTTTTGAGGAAAAATAACCAATTTTTTATTTTTTTTTTTTTAATTATTATCCCCTCCCTTCTCCTGCAGGTTGGTGGGACAAGAACATGTATTACTGAACAGTCCTGAGCACAGGAGAGCTCCTTCCCCACCTGGCCCAGCCTCTGCTGCTTTCAAGTCCTGTCTGTGCAATATCAAGCATGGATCCACCCCGTGCTGGGGTGAAGAGATTTCATGAATTCAATGAAGAAATAAGGACTTTAGAGGCTGAGAAATTACCTCCCACTGTACTGTAAAGCCTAGAAATTGAACTATTACCTATTTTTGTAACTACTACGATTTTCCCTCGTTCAAAGATGGAGCTGGAGAGCACTTTGAGAGGAAAAGAATCCAAAGACAGGAACTCCAAACAATCCAAGGCATTAATTTGCACTGAAGGAGTTGTTTGCTGATTTTTGTGCTGGTGGAACTGAATTCCAAGTGGGTGCATACCTAGTTCTGTTTTACGTTGCCACGGGTAATTGTGCTGTATAGGAATAATTTGATAATAAAACATTTTTTTTTTCCAGAAAACTGTTCTCTATCTTATTTTTTTTAAAAAAAAGACCGAGAGAAATTGAGTGGAATGGGGTCACAGAGGAAAGAAGTGCAGCCCTGCTTTTGTTACCCCCATTAACAGACCAAACACTTGACCCATTCTGATAAAGGTGTCTTGAAAATCAAGCCACAACCAGCAGATGTGAACACTTTGAAATTCAGTGCTCACTTCCCAAAGGTGCCAATCTCCAGAGCAAAACAGATATTGGAGTCATTAATTTTAGGATTAGTTAGGTATAGATAAAGTTCTCTTCAAAACTAGGCCTTTAATATGGTCATTTCAGCAAAAAACAGTAGGTCCAGCTTCTTGTTTAGACAAAGGATTTCCCAATTTTAAAGCAAAAAATTAAATATTTATTTTAAACACTTTTAAATATAAGTTTAGACAAGTTTTACAAAAGAAATGGGACAGAAGGAGAATTCCTGTCGCAGCAAAGAGAAATTATCCAGGAGAGAGAAGCCACAGAAGAGCTGAGGGAAGGGAAGAGAGGGATGTTTTCCTTCCCAAAGCTGTTCCCTGAAGTCCACTCCCTTCCCTGCTAGGAGACACTTTGCATTTCGTGACCTTCTTTCCCTAAAACCTCTCACTTTAGTGTCTGGCTGGGTGCTGCACACAGGTAGAAATATAACAAAAGAAATTTATGCTCTGCTGAATTACCAACCTGTAAATTCCCATAAGAAGAATGAGAAGCAGTTAGCACAATAAACTATTCTCGTAGAGAAAAACAGTGTGCACCTGTAAAAAAACCCAAGAAATCTGTCCCATGGGAATCAGGGAACAAAATATGTGAATTATCCAAGGGCAGGAAGATTTGATGGATATGCAAAATCCCATTTACTAAGCAATGAATTGAATGGTAAGTTATGAACCAATTGGAGTTATACAGGAGGTCTTGAAAGCTGTATAAAAACGGGCTGTAACATTAAAGATTGGCTTTTTCTGCATGAAGAAACTGAGTCCCATCTGCTTATTACTGCAACAGCTGGGCATTAATTAATAATTAATACCCCGAGTGACAATTATCCCGGGTATCAGACGCACGAAGAAGAGGAATTACCAAGGAAAGGAGGAGGCAGAAAAGGAGCCTGTAAACAACGGGCGGGGGCGGGCCCAAATTCCAGATAAATGTGGAATTTATCACTGCTTATCGCTGGTGAGGCAATCCTGGAGCAGGGCTGAGCTGCCAGCCTGACTCATTTCACACCTTGGCACTCGCCAGCAGCCAGCACTGATTTATTTTATCTTCTCTTAAATGATAGGAGAGATAGAGAAGCTGTAACACAACCTGCTTCCCAGCACCCGCGGCTTGGCCAAAATTCCTGCTCCAGCACAGGCAGGAAGAGGAAAGGAAAAAAGGAAATTCAGTATCAGGGGAGAATTTGCTGCACAGAGCCAGGAGAGAATGCAGCTGCTTTTGGTTTATTTCTAAACCAAAACATATTTTCTTGAAACAGCCCGTGGGAAAGATGCCTGGAGACGTTGTGTGGAATATCCCTGGAGAGGTCGTGTGGAATATCCAAGATTAAAAGCACAGTGGCTGCTCGGCAAAATCATCTCTAGAGTCAAAATCTGTTTTTTCCCCGCTGGCTGAAGACCAAATCTACAAAGAATTCTTACAAAAAGAATTTTCTCGTGTTGTGCTCTATCTGCTGGCAGTTATCACCTCATAAACACATCCCTGGGGAAGGACAGGAGGGGTTTGGCTCCTGGTTTTCCCATTGTCACCTGGATAAAACCTCAGCACCGCTGGCTGCAGCCACAGCCAACAGATTTTGCTGCCAAAACTAACCAAAAAACGAAAAAACAAACAAACAAACAAAACCCAAACAAAATCTCCAAAACCCCAAAACAAACAAGCAGCAGCAAAAAAACCCCAAACCAAAACAAAACAAAAAAGCAAAACTGCAAAAACAACAACAACAAAAAACCAAAACAAGAAAACAAAAACAAGAAACCACCCCAACATATTCAGGAGGTTCTGTCCTCAGGATCTTCCAACACGGCAGGACAAAAGCCCAGAGCCACAGGAAAGGGATTTCCCAGGATTTCAAAGCCAAGGGACAGAGTTGCAGCTGTAACACTGCAAATAATCTGGCTTCATGGTTGTATTTCCAGGAATATTCTTTTCAATACCACAAACCATTCAGTCCCTGGGAGTCCCTCAGCATCAGAGGGAATTTGGCTGCTCTGGGCTTGAAGAAGAGCCAAATAAAGAAACAAGGAGAAACAAAGCAATGCAAGCTGAAAAAAACCTCAGCAGCAGAAGAGGGGGAAGAAAGGAAATTTTGAGAGGAGAACTTAAAAGATGGATGTGATCCATCCATTTAAACACCAACATATGTTCCTGAGAGGAGAACAAAAGAATTCTGTCTCCTGTCATGGCAACTGGGAGCTGCCAAATGAGTGTGCCCATGTCCCCTCTGTCAAAGGGTGATGGGGAGGAACTGCAGCCTCACATTTCCCATATCTGCAACCATTCTGGGGGGGGAAAGCCACTTAGAAGATAAGTAAGTGCAAAAAAAAAATAAATAAAAATTAAAAATAGTCATAAAAGGCAGCTGATTATCCAGAGCAAATATCTCAAACCCAGCAAATGCTTCGGAAATCGTTTGTACCTGTAGGGTCAATTTTGTTTTTAACAAGGATTGACAACAGATGCTCCTTTGTGTTTCAAATGTTTCTGTGTCTCAGCTCTCTTCAAAGGCTGAGAGAAATCTGTATTCACCCTGGGAGCTCTCTGTGCTCCCTGAGAGATCTGAGTGCACCCCAAGGGCTCTGAGTGCTCCCTGAGAGCTCCAGAGCTCGGCTGCCTGTGACTCAATCACACCAGTATCTCCCTGAGATGACAAAATGTTCTTTGCCATCTGCTTTACCCTATCCACGCCTGAGCAGAAAGCTCAGATCAGAGGTTTGCAAAGAAATCAGAGTGTTTACATCATTTCCAACAAGGGTAGAGCCTGTGAACGCCTAAAGACAGATTGGCTTCAGAGACTTTCCAGAGTTACAAAAGGAGAATGGGCAGGAAGGAACTTTCCAGAGTTACAAAAGGAAACCAGGCCATGGAAATGAGCCCTGCACCTGCCCTTGGGGTTTTACTGGGAATTTCTGGCCAGGACAGGACAGGTCATTGCATGGCAGCACAACAGGGAACAGCAGCAGGACCTCCCTGCCCAGTGTTGACACCTGATTAGGGCAGGAGGTTGTGGGACCTGATGCAAGAGAATGTGGAACCAAACCCAGCTTTAACCCCATGAACTCAGGGAGCACTGAAACCATCAGGTTCATCATGAGAAGTGCAGGAGATGATAAAATCCAGCTGCCAACTCCAAAACAGGAAACAAGGGAAGGTACGAAGGCACCTTCCCCCCAGGCTCAGGATGAGTTTTTAAGTAGCAGCATCACAAATCAATTCTCACACTTTGTGCTGCATCATTTATTCCCTTTAATCTGCTTTGCCTCCCATTTGTGAGCAGGTTAAAGATGCTCACCGTGGCATCTTCACGTCCTGGTGGCTCCCAGATCAGAAATCTTAGAGGGGTTTAGTCAAATTCCAAATCTGGGCAGAATAAACACATTATAATCCAAAATCTGAATAACTGAGCTGGCAAGCTCCTTATATGATAGCTGGGAAGGAAGAGCATTTGTTTTCCAGGTCAGGTTTATGTCTGGCTTTTTCATTTAGCTTCACACAGAACATTCAACATTAGATGGGTTTTTTACTATGAGATACATTTATTATTATTATTACTACTATTATTGTCATCATCATTTGAAGGGTGGGAAAATATATATGAATCATATCTGAATGAATCATGAGAAATAATTATGTGCTAAATAATAATAATGAAAAACAGAAAATGCAATTCCTCCACTCATCTCTTACTTGTAAACTCCTCAAATCGGTTCTGCAGCCTCAGCAGGAGCAGACATTGCTCTCAGCCAGGTAACAAAAATAATTTATTATTAAGATGTGCAGTGGAGTGCAGCAGATTTTGAGCCCTTCAAGCAGGGTGAGTTTTTTTTCTGCTACAATTGCACTCCAGGCAAACCAGGAGTTAATTCCCTACCTCATAAACTGAGAAATGTCTGCTGAGCAGAAATCTTCTCTTGCTCCAGCCTCAGCCAGACTGGGCAGGTCTGGTGTCCCTGCCTATTGCCCTGAGCTCCACAGCTTTCCTTCACCTCCTTTTGCTGAACAACATTTTCCTGGCACGGTTTCCTCCAGTCTGAACCAGCTCTCACCCTCTTCCCCCTCCCAGCTCCAAAAAAATCCCAGCACTTTCCCCTTTCACCTTGCTGTCACTGACAATTCCTGCAGGCTGCCGAGGAGCCAGCCAGGAGAAAAGGGAGAATTTGAGGCCAAAACTTTGTGCAATGCAGCTGTAAAATTCTGTGTGGGGTGGTGAATTATGCCCTGGCTACTCTCTCTTGACCCTCAAAAATCTGTTCATAACACGACTTCTTGCTGGAGTTAGTGGGATTTTGGGTCCTCCTTCCAAAAACAGATTTTGAGTGACTCAGAGTTGTGGAGCTTTGTGTCCTGGAGGGAGTCAAGCTCCAATAAAATAATTCCTGCCTCTATCAGAGCTGTGGAAGGGCTGAATTCCCGTGCATGGCAGGGCTGGATTTCCCCGTGATCAAACCCCAAACTGATTTTGGCAGCAGCAGCAGAGCCTCGTGTGGCATCTCAGTGTGATGTGGAGAATCTTCAGTGGCATCTGCAGGGCACATTCCCTGCCCTGGAAATCCTCCTGTGGGACACTGAAAACGACTAAAAACCAGGAATTCCCTGGATTGCATTTTTAACCACGGAATATGATTGAAGAGATGAAGAACTGAGAGAATTTGTGATGTTGAGGCTCCAGGGAGGGCTACAGGAACACAGCCAAGGTTTGTGTTCATGAAGTGAGAGTGTCTTCAGTGTCATGAACTTGTAGGGAGGAGTTTCCCTTTTCAAATAAAAACTGCAGCCAAATTATACATTGAAAACTCTTCTTTTTTTCTGATGCATCACCTGCAGTGCAAGAAATCTCTTTGACAGACACCAGGGCACTCCTGACCCCTGTTTATCTCTACCAGGAGAGGAAGGAAAAGGCAGAAATTCACATTCTCATGCAAACATTTGCAGACAGCTGTTCTCACTGCGGTGACAACAGGCACTGGAAGTAGAGCTGGTCACAGGGATACTAAAAAGTCACACCCAGCTCACAGCCTGGATTTATTCCTGCAGTTCAGGAGGCCACTGGGATGGCCCCTCCTCAGGGCAGCCCCTTCTCTGTGCAGCAAAGTAAAATCACACCAGCACGGGGGCAAACTGTGAGGAGACAGACAACATTCCGTGGAAAAAATTGGATTATTTTGCCACTCTTGAGCCTTCACACCTTGTCAGGAATTTTTTTAGCATCACATCCTGCTTTAGAGAGACCCCACTGAGCTGTTCCAGCCCCATCCTCTGACAGCTCCCCCCAGACTGCTCCATTAATTTCTCCTGATTCCTTTCTCCAAGGGAAAACCTCTCCTCTTCAGGCATGCCCTATTTCACCTGCTCACACCAGCCATGTTCACGAACTTTTCCCAAAACATTATTTTGCAATGAGGGAAAAACTGGTCCAGACCCACCAGCAGGAAGGACCTCCCCAGGAGCAGGTATTTTCTGGCAGCTCTGCACACCCCATAATCACCCAGCCCGTCACATTCCAGCAGCAAGTTTCCATTTGTAATCACTCTCAATTCCTTGCTCAAACCACGACTGAGCTGCCTTCTACTCCACAACATAAAACTCTTCTTTCAGCTTGAAAATGAATTTCAATCTGAAGGTGCAAAATATGAATGAAACTTAGAAATTCCAGATATTTACCCCCAGCAGATTCCCTGGATTAACCCCAATCCCCACAGCACAGTTAATTCTGTAACCTGAGAGATGCTATCTTCAAAGCTCATTTAAATGCTCACATTTCTAAAATGCTATTTAGGAAACAGAGCTCAGCTGGAATCAACTTCAGCTGGTTTGGTGCTGCTAAAAACCCTTGGGATGTTTTCCTAGGAATTTCAAGGAGAATGCCCATATAAAATGTTGCACTTAAGGACAAACATGACTCTTTTTCTAGAAGACACATATTAAAACCCAGTCTAGAAATGTGTATTTTATTTAACAACCTGCTCTAAAACACCACTGTGGTTTTTAACTAACACCCCTTGAATTGGAAAATGAATTGCAGCAGGTGATGATTTTTTTGCAAAGATTTGGAAGGCTGATTTATTCTGTTTCATGAAAACCCCAAGGAAAAAAAATCTAAAATGAACAAGTTTTTTTTTTTTTTTTCCTGAAAACACAGAAGTATCTGGAAAAATAGCCAGATATCTATGAGAGGGAGTTGAGGAGCACAACTGCTGGAGGTTTAAGAGGCTGTGCCCAGTCTGGGTGGCCTGTCCTGCCCATCCCAGCCAGGAATTCCACCCCCTCACTCTGACAGGCTCCTGTGCCTTGTTTCCCTGAATAAACACCCTTTTGGAACAGATATATTTCAGTATTTATCCTCCTAAACCCTCCATGTTAACAGGAAGTTTTATAAAAGACACAAAAACCTTCCCAGGAGGAGGGGGCAGGACACCAGAGCCCTTCCCAAAGAGCAGCAGAGGCTGCAGAGATGGGCAATGAGCAAATCCAGCCTCTAATTCTGTTTAACTCCCTGCAAGAACACAACCCCTGGAGCTGCCTGCAAGGCCAAAATCAGAATTCTTGCACCAGCAAGACTCACCAACCCTAAAGGAGAAGCTTTTCCTGTTGCCAAGGGGAATGGAATAAATATTCTTCAGGACAAGGGATGTGTAGTGAGGTGCAAGATAGGCAGAAAAGATAAAAAATTACAAAAGTAGTAACAGATTTCTTTGCCAAAGGAAGAGGTTTGGGCAGCTGTGAAATCTCTGCTCTTAAAGGCACCAAACCCAGGTGCTGGCACCACACCTGGGGTCTGTGCAGCTGAGCTGGGCCTTTTCTAGCACCAAAACCCAGAGAACTGGTAATAGCTCTGACAGAAACAACAGGCCCTTCAGCTCCACACAGAGCTCAGTTTATTGCTGAGCCTCTGTCCCTATAGATGTCACCCCAAAAAACCCATAACTGCCCTTTCATAGATTCTGGTGGAACCCCACTGTTAGATCTATAAGCCAATCTCATTCCAGGCTCAGGGGGATAAAATAAAAAGTATTTTATCAGTCACCTGCTGCCAGCAGGCAAGAAATGCCCTAATCTTAAACTATCTTGACAATAAAAATATTGGAAGTGGTTGCATTATTTATTTTTCCAAGCTCTGATTTCTTCAGCTATTCCAACCCTGCATATTCTCCATGCTTCTGCGGCCACCACTCTCATAAAACTGGAAATAAAGGCCAACTTTTGGGGCTGTGTAACTGAGAAAGGACAGGAAAAACCACATTGTTCTGTGCAAGTCTTGCTTCTAAAGCAGAAATTCCAACCCTGGCCAGGCCTGAAGCCCTGTGAGGCTGCTCCCCTCTCCCAGAGCAGGATTTCTGATGGAGCAGTGAAACTTATCCAGCTGTAAATTCAAAATCTCAACGATTTTCTGAGAGGTTTGTAAATCAGAGTGAGCACTTAAACAGCAACAGTCCCAAAGTGTGAATCCTAAATAAAGTCTAAAATGCATTTAGCTCTGCTGTGCCTGCAGGGAGGGCTGGCAGCAGCGAGCAGCCAGGCAGCAGCAATGCTTCTGTGGCACTTAGAGGAAGAAAAACACACAGACTGCTATTTTTGAAGATGCCTGGAGCACTGGATCCCTGCAGCCTTCTCCTTTTATTTTTTTTTTTAATTTATTTTTTTCTTTTTTTCAGAAGAGGCTGCTCAGTGAGAATTTCAGTGTGTGAGATAAGAAATGTAAGCACAGCACTGACCAGGGTAGAGCCAAAGCAGTGGCAGGCTGGGCCAGGAGGTGCAGGGCACCAGAACACAAAAATCACATCAAAACCTTGCAGAAAGCAAAGTGGAGACAGCAAAAGCTTTTGCAGACTCCCCTGGTCACCCCTAGCATGAGAATCAGGTCACTGATTTAACCAAAAACCACAAAAACGACAGTGCAGGGCATCCTTTCAAATTATTCCAGTCTAAATCTGCCAATTCCTACATTTCAGCCATTTAGGAGCTTCCCTTGGATCTAATTTCATAATTTCCACCATTTTCACTGTTTCTAGCAACCCAAACCTATCCAGTAAAACCATCTTTCCCCCCATGCAGTGTTTTACTTTTCCCCCACAAAGTCATCCCAGATGAGTAACTTAAGGGCAAAGTACACTTTAAATGCCATTTCCTATGGGATTACAACAGGAGATAACTGAAGTCCAGACAGAGATTTTATAGCAGGAAAAATTATCTGTGTGTGCCTGGTGCACAAAGGAGGTGCCTGTGAGCTGAAAGGGCTAAAACAGCTTTTTTTATGAGTTGTGGGAGTTACAGTGCTGTCACACAGAGACAGAGTTCACTGGGGGTGCTGGCAGGGACACTGATGGCTTAGAGATCCACCTGCACGGAGCCTTTCATGGGAGCTGTGCTTCCAGCACGGAATCCCTGCCAGCTTTGCAGCCACAGTGATGTAATGCTGGCACCTGGCTCCATTCACCTAAAAGCCAGCTGTGAACCTGTGCCAACAGTCCCAACAACCCAGCCCCAGATGCTCCCAAAGCACAAACAGGGACAGCTTTAGCAGCAGAACCAGAGAGAGCAGCAGCAGCTTGGAGCAGCTTCCCTCCTGCAGGTGCAGGTCCTGCACTGAGCTGGATGCCTTAGGATTTTAGTTTTTATATTTTCCATCCATTTGTAACCCTGCAATT
The DNA here is from genome assembly GCA_013397075.1 of Rhabdornis inornatus. Taxonomy (NCBI): domain Eukaryota; kingdom Metazoa; phylum Chordata; class Aves; order Passeriformes; family Rhabdornithidae; genus Rhabdornis; species Rhabdornis inornatus. The sequence continues at coordinate 44,492 of VWZS01008937.1, forward strand.
CTTCAGTGTAGAACTCTAAACTCCATATCCAGTGTGAGCTGCTGCTCTCCCATTTTGGGCAGACACAACAATTCCTCTCCAGGCTGGCAATCAAGGACACCTCACTGCCTCAGCTCTGAGAGATGGAAACAAAAGTGATTGGGGGGAGCAAACTTGGGGTAAATGACTTCATTACCTGGAGCTGTAATTGGAACATTAACCCCCAATGTGCAAATGGCCCAAACTTATCAAAGTGTGCAAACCTGTGACCCATTGTCCATTTTGGTTTGTCTGCCCTAAATGTACCTGAAGGCCCTTCAATAAATAGAACTGCTTTTTATTGTGTTAATTTTGTCTGGTCTCAATTTTTACGTAGCCCAAAAGGCATCACCAGTCCCACATGCTCCCATAGCACAAACAGGGACAGCTTTAGCAGCAGAACCAGAGAGAGCAGCAGCTTGGAGCAGCTTCTCTCTGCTCAGGTGCAGGGGGAGGTCAGAAGTGCAATGATGTTTAATTATTATTGCATTTCAGGTCCAGCTCAGTCATTCTGGCAGAGCTGGGGAGCCCTCTGTGCTTTAAACCTTCACCAAGCTGGGAGCAGCACAGCCCTGGCCAGAACCAGTCCCTTCATTGTGGCCGAAAGGAATTTTGCCCTGAAATCCCAAAGGTCCAAACCAGCTCTTCCAGGTTAGGTTTGAATTTCCCCGTGTTTCTGTCAGGTCTGAGCTGCTCTGGAGCAGAGTTCATTCCCTCCTGAACACACAGAACATTCCCAAGATCAATCTCCCAGTCCCCAGCTGCAACTGAGATTTCTTGACAGTTTTTGTTCCTTGCCCCCAGCACCACCCAGCGAGGTTGAAGAATAACTCGGAGGGGAAGGAGCTGCTGGGTCCAGCTCACTGCTGAGATTAAACCTCTCCACAAGGTGAATTTCTCCTTGAGTGCAGGATCTCCTCAACACAGCCTCAAATTTCCTCCCAGTGCAGAAGGTGAATGTGTCAGGAAGTGAAAAAAAAAAAGGTCCACAAAAGAATAAAACTGGAGAGAGGTGATTTCCTGCCCAAATACTTTATTTCTGAGCTTGGCTAAGGGGTTGGAACCTGCAGTTTGCTAAGAGCTTGTGGAGAAGCCAAGGTAAGCAAAGGATTTAGAACACTACAAAGTCTTCCTCATTCTTAGTTACTGCTGACCTACAAAAAACAGGACAATTCGCTCCAGGAAAGCTCCTTAGGGTGGTAAATCATTCATGGGAGACATTTGCTGATGGACTTATTCTGGATACAATAACATTTACATCTTAAATTTAAAATTATTTCCCCAGGAAACAGGTAAAGGGCTACTGAGTCTACTGAGAATGCAACCCTCCTTTAGCTAAAGGAGTAAAAATTAAATCTGGGGCCTCTGACAGGGACCGAAAAACCTCCAGATGTGCTAACCTAATTTACAGTAAAATATATCAAAATTTCATGCAGGTAGAGTAAACCAAACTTCCCAGCAGCACTGAATAAGAGAGAGCCATGTCTGTTTTAGCTCCAATTTTGAAATTCTGTCCCTTTTTTGTGTGATCCCTCCCTGGACATCTAGCCCTAACCCTAACCCAAGCCCTAACCCAAACCTAACCCTAAGAGAATGCCATATCTTTTTTCAGCTCCAGTTCCCAACTTCTTCCCCTTTTCCATGTGATACTTCCCCAGGCATCTAACCCTAACCAAAACCTAAACCTAACCCAAACCTAACCCTGACCCAAACCTAACCCTGACCCAAACCTAACCCTGACCCAAACCCTAACACAAACCTAACCCTAAGAGAGAGCCACGTCTTTTTTTAGCTCCAATTTCCAATTTCTGCCCCTTTTCCCTGTGATACCTCCCTGGGCATCTAAATCTAACCTAACCCTAAGAGAAAGCCATATCTTTTTTTCACCTCCAATTCCCAATTTCTGCCCCTTTTCCCTGAGATCCCTCCCTGGGCATCTAACCCTAACCAAAACCTAAACCTAATCCAAA